>PVHP010000919.1:0-120818 GCA_004024765.1 Zapus hudsonius
TTCTCTATAATGTCAAGTTTGAAATAATTTCCCGTTTCAACACTACTATGGGAATTACCACAAGGAAGGAAGTTGTTATTTCCTGATTGGTTGGGATGAGGCTTGTGATGAGGTAAGTGAAGGAGAATATTTTACAAAGAAAAAACTTCAATGTTTACTAAATTTCTAATTTCTTTGGGCTACAAAAAGAAAAAATGCAAAGATAGTGACAACAATACGATTTGGGGGTAAGATGTAACATTGCCTATTTCCTTTCCTGTTCTGCAAATGACATATAGTTCACTGCAAGAAAACAGCATAAGCTTCATCTTTGTAATGTTACAGACCAGAAATTGTAAGTCCAGAATGTAGTAGCCAATTTTCCAGGATCATGATCAAAAACTTTGTTATGAAACCTGAGGCTTGAATTCTGGTCTCCCTGACTCCAAAGCTTGGGCTTTTCCTGAATATAGCATCTTGCCTAGAAACTGGAGTTCACAAGTGGAAAGTATACTAGATAATGGGCCAGAATACTATAGGAAACAGAACTAATATCCTAAAATAAAATGAAAAGTTCCAAAATTTCTGCCTATAGGCGATTTTGTCAGTAATACCCCATTCTGTGGCACAAACAAGAGAAACACTCCTGCTTCTACACCACATACCTGTTACATCCAACTGTACTTTGTCACTATATATGTGGTACATTAGTCTTTGCTGTGAATAATTATTTTAGCAACCTACTTGAAAACACGAATAAAATTAGGGTGTCATAAATTAAGGACTCAATATTGGCCATTTGCTAGCAGGTGGACTCTGCCCATTCCTTGTCCCATCCCACTTCCATTTCTTTCACTTTGCCCTGGGCATGATAATTTTTCTGTGTACCACCACTCCACCTTATACACACAGTGCACACACACATGCACACACACACATACGCACACACACACACATTTTCAGACTGAAAACACCAAGCATGTATGTAAAAGTTAATATAGCTATTTACAGTTAGAGTTAGAAGGACCCTGGAGGTGATCAGACCTACCATCCTGCATCATGCCTCGAATATATCAGGAATACTATCCAGTTTATATGTACAGAACAGATCCTGGGAATCCATCATTTCTCCACAGGTAGCATAACTTTCTTTGCTGACAACATCCAGTGTATGACTTCACATCATTACTTCACAAAATTGGATTTATAAGCCTGATTTTATCCTTGCTGGAATGAATTTTAAGCATTCCCTGCTGCCCTACTTTTCTGGCTTCCCCTGCAGGTGCTTCTGATTAGGCCCTAGCTTTATGCCACATCTTAGCTTCAAGGGTCTGAGAAAGCAAGTATCTTATGTCTACAGTGGGGGTAAAATAACAAACATCCATGACCTCTGTCAAGGTCTCCATTATAGCCCTGCTCCTGAAATTGAATGCATCATTCCAGATGGCTTATGACCAATGCAGAATGCAGTGTGATTAGCCACCTTCATCTGAACAGAATGTATAATTACATCAAAACATGCAAAAATTATATGAGCATTTCTCATCTATACATCAAAGGATTGGTTCATAATTAAGCATGCAGATGATCCTAAAACTCATCCACGGTTCATGGTTATTGAACCATGTGTTCTCCATGCTGTACTTGTACATTCGTAGTTCAACTTTTCTTACCCCAATACAGAATTTTATATTTAGCCCTGGTAAATTTCAGTTTGTTTCTTTTTTGGCCTACCTCTCCAATTTTTTGTAATACAATTTCTTCATCCAGTGTACTATTTGCTCTGATTCTGTATCACACACACATGGGGTAAGCCTATCTTTTGTTTCCACCCAAGTCTCTAATAAACAATACTGAAAAAGAATAGCAATAAATCCCCCTTCTCACAAATAAATAAATAAAATTATTTTTTGAAAAAATGACAAGAAGCATATGCCATTTGTGGGCTAATACAGCATATTTTAAGCCAGGGCGGCATGAAACCGTTAATTATTATGCTTAAACCATACTCACTAACTTGATTTATCTGTTATGGGAAACACTGGTTCACTGTTTTCATTTTGCCTTAGAGTGATAATAATGATGAAAAGGAATAGATGAAAGGTATCTGAAGGGAAAACTCTTCAGAGTACAGTGAGAGCATAATATAATCAAGAAGGGGAATTTGATTAATAATCAAAGGTAACATATCCTCTAATGTGGAGGGAACACACTTTTAAAAAATGCACAAATAGATCACTATCAACGGTCCATTCAAGATCAGTCTTAATATTGTATTACTATGATATTACTAGAGTGTTTGAGAATAGAAGTTTTCAAACATTTACCGTAGAGTCAGTCAATAATCTCGACTGGGCCCTGCAGTCTTTGTGAACTCAACTGTGTTCTTGTAGAGAAAAATGGGCCACAGACACAGCGTTAGTGAATTGGCATGAATGTGTCCCCACAAAACGTGTGCAAAAACATGTGGGAAGACAAATTTGCACCATAGGCTGTAGTACATCAGACTTTTTTGAAAGATGGTTTTGCCATGGGCAGCACAGTTAGTATGTACATTCACATATAGATATAAACATAAAGTACATTTTTAGAAATGTGCTGTAGTAAATCCTCAGCAGCAAGAAGATCCTTGTTTGGGATGGGAGGTTATGAATTTCTTGAGCTTTAGGCTGTGTGTGTGTGTGTGTGTGTTGTTGTTGTTGTTGTTGTTGTTGTTGTTGTTGTTGTTGTTGAGGGGGGTCAGTGTCTCTGGATATTCTCCCCCACCATGACTTCTATATTTCTATTCTTTATAATTATCAGAGCTGAAATTATAGGAGTAAACTCTCCTTTCTCCAGCTTATTATGCAATGTATTCCTGCTGGAATTCTTCTTGGACAGATCTCAAAAAAATAAATAAATGAATGAATAAATAAATACCAGAGCAACAACAAAGTGACTAAACAAAGGTTTTGCTAAGTCTTCAATAATCATACAAGTGATATCCATTTAAAATTTCCCTGCCTTTCATGTATTTTTCTATATAAGCTACTTTTATAATTATTCTGAATGTCATTTATTTAAGAAACCATATTTAGACTACTTTTGTCTTCCTCAAACAATAAGGCTCTATAATTGGTGTTGGTTACATGTCTCACAATTTCCAGAGGAGGCACCACCTACTTACTGGTGTTGAGGACTGCTTAAAGCTTACCCTTCCAACCATTAAAATACTTAAACATCTCCAGAAGAGACTTTGGAAGGGGGTTTTGTCAAGCATGGGGGAATCTGTGCAGTCAATACAGGTTCACATTCCTGTTCCATGTGAAGTTAGCACTCAGTTAATGAGATAAGGACAAAGGAAACAAGTTGTTCCTCACAAATAGGATGCCATGAAAATACTGTTGAGGAAAGAACTCTGGTCATTAGTATATGCTTCACTGTAAAGTATCTGAGTTAACACTGCAGATCTAACTTACATTTTCATATTACAACTAAAGCAGCCCCATGTTGTAATGTTTCAAAAGGATAATTAAATAATGTTTTAGCAATTAGAAATGTGTAAAGAATAAGTAGATTTTACATTTTCAAAGGTATTTTCTAAATATTGGTGCTGTGTTCAAGCTAAAGCTATAATTATGTAGAGACTGTTGAGTGGAGAGATAGGGTTTGGATTGAACCTCTCCTGAGCTTGGTAATCAACAATTGCCAAAGGCATACAACCAAGTGTGAACTTGGTTGTTTCAAAGTACGTGAACATACAGTGGTTTAATCAAGGCTGATTTCAAGGAAGGTGGATGTGATGATCACTAAGGAAACACACATTGACATCTTGTTGTACACTTTAAGTTTCTCAGTCGCTGTGATAGTTAATCTGAGTTTTCAACTTGATTGGATCGCGATCAACTCAGATTCATAAATTGGGGCCAATGAATGAGGACACTTCCTGGAAGGATTAAATGAGGAAGGAAGACATTCTCCCAAAATGGACAGCTCTTCTGGTGGTAACCTAGATATAAACAAGTCTGAGGAAAAGACATGCTACTTTTTCCACCTCCTTTGCTCTTGCTGGGGAGTGTGTCTACCAAGTTATCATCATCCTTCACAGACATTGGAGCCCACCTATTCAGCCTTCCAACAAGGACTGAAGACCACCAGGAATTCCCCAGATCTTCAGCACCAGGTTGGGACTACCAAAGGTACAAGCTCATGGACTGAGCAGCTACTGGTTTCAGCCTCTCCAGTGTGCCCACAGTAATTGCTAAACTACCCAGCTCACATTGTGTAAGCCAGTTGAATCAATCCCTTTTGAAATCGGTGTTCATTCTAGAGTCTGTCCCTCTAGAGTAGCCTGATTCATGCATTTGCACCAGGCAGTTGAAGAGCCCAGAATTTGCTAATGGGCCTTTCCTTTAGAGAGGACTGTTTTTTGAGTAGTACTATGCACACTGTAAATGTGTGCTCTTGAGATGCATCCTCTTCATGTTAAAAGTGATAGGTTTTGGTGGAGCCCCTCAGAGAACTTCCTGGGACTTTTGAAGTCAGGTCCATGACTGTGTGATGACTTCCAGGAACATGGAAGGCAGAGAAGGCCAGCGACTTCTTGATGGTGGTGCTTGTTGAGTTGTGGTTGGGCTGCACTTTCTGCTCTTACAGTTACAGAATGAATGCATGAGTGTTTCCTCAGGACAGATGGGGTTGACTTATAACCATCATAGAACTTGTGCAACAGGGCCACCTAGAGGGGATGTGGCTATGGGAACAAGAGTTAAAAGTTCAGGGTGGGGCAGAGCTTAGAATCATTGTGGGATAAGACAGCTGAGAACCCTGCAGGTACCATCACTAGACACATTGTAACAACCCAAGAAAGTGCTTCATTAAGGAAGAAATCTGTCACACTCTCTTTCACATAAATCCTAATTTCATCCCAGGAAGAGTCTATAGTAGATGATACGATTGAGAGGAGCAGTATACAATAATAATAATAATAATAATAATAATAATAATAATAATAATAATAATAATGTAATTGCACTCCTTGCATACTTCCTTTCCCCTGCTATATACAATAGCAAGTGGTGTCCCCTATCTGAGAGAATGCAAAGTTATCTCAGCTTTACATAGAGACACACACTATGAATGAACAAATCATTACTATAATCACAATGCTTAAAATTTTGAGATGGAGCTCTCACTATGTAGCCTAGCTAGGCTCAAGCTCAAGATTTCCTTCCTCCAGCTTCCCACAAAGCTATAAGTGTGTTCCCGTATGTCTTATCTGACACTATTGAATTAAACTATGTGCAGATTTTTTTTAATGAGTAGAGATTATAGGCCCTACCAAGGTTTATATCTATGTGAATGTGACCACCATGGAATAAAGTTTCAATGATGGGTAAAATAACAATAAACATATCAGATGATTCTATCTCATGAGTTTCTTTTTTTTAATCAATGCATCAGGTATGTATCTGGATTATCAGAATAATTTCAGTGAGTTTAGGAAAATGTTTCAACAATTTGTCAGATATGTGTAGTACTATAGATCATAATGTCAAGCTAAAGCACCTAGACTGCATAAAATGTCCTTGCAAATGGCTCATGTATACTCTCCAGCTGATGTTGGTATTGAACCATAATTGGATTCTGTAGGTGTTGACTTCATGACTAGATGAACCCATTGATAGGAAGTGGTGGATGTATGAATGATGTAGGTCTCTGGGGGCATGAAGAGTATATCTTGTCCCACACCTTCTCTCTCTACTTCCTCCCCACATATCCTGGCTGACAGGAGATGATCACCTGAGCTTTGTCAACCCTTCTGCCTTCCGTTCATCAGAAAGTTCTGCCTACCACAGTCCCGGAGCAAGGGAGCAAGCTAGGTGGAAACATATGAAAGTGTCAGCCAAACAAATATTTTCTACTTTAAGTTATTCTCCCAGATGTTTCATCACTTTTCCAAGAGAAGTAAATAAGACATAGGAAGTGAGGTATTCAATGTTTTTAAGTTGCTTCATGATGTGTGTGTTTATTATGATAACAAATGGTCTATTTTTAATAGTGATATACACTAGCTCCAGATGGAATCCTAATAATTCAGAATGCAGCAAAAAGGCCTATAAATAGTAAATATATGGGCAAATAATAATAATAATTTTTAAGAATTTTGAAACAATTTTATGAGGTTTAAATATATGTAGAATTAAAATAAACGAAAATAGAAGAAAATGGAGACCTATTGAAATTTGGTTGTTTTAAATTTTATTTTGGAAATATTTAAAGCACAAAGTATGTAGGACTCAAATATCTAAAATAATTCGTAAAGATAAATAGAAAAATTTATCATCAGAAACCTAATATAATGTTAATTTAGAGAATAAAACTATTGTTCTAAAATAAGGCAGAAGATACAAAGAAAAAAATTAGAAGACTTATAAAACAATGTAAGTTTAAGCATATTTCAAAATACATTTGATATAGGGGCTGGAGAAATGTCTCAGCGGTTAAGGCAATTGCCTCTAGTGCTTAAGGCCCTGGGTTCAATTCCCCCGGACCCACATAAGCCAGACCCACAAGGTGGTGGCCTTGGTTCTCTGTCTCTCTCTTCTTGAAAGTGAATAAATAAAAATATTTTTTAAAAATTAAAAAAATACATTTGATATAAATATCCTAAAAACACTTTAGATTGGCATCGTAGATCAAATCTGTAATGCAGTGGGCCAAGTAAGAAGGCTTACCATGAGATCAAGGTCAGATTCAGCTACAAAATGAGAGTCTACCTTAAAAATATATGTTTTCAGGGCTGGAGAGATGGCTCAGGGGTTAAGGTACTTGCCTCCAGTGCCTAAGACCGCGGGTTCAATTCCCCAGTACCCACATAAGCCAGACCCACAAGGTGGTGGCCCTGGTGTGCTCTCTCTCTCTCTCTCTCTCTCTCTCTCTCTCTCTCTCTCTCTTCTTGAAAATGAATAAATAAAATATTAAATATATATATATATATATATATATATATGTTTTCAGATAAAAATAACAATATGTGCTGCTTTCAAGAAACATACCTTGTATGTATAGACATGGAAAGATAAAACAGAAGATCTTATCAAATTCTTGGAAGTAAGCCAATCAATCGATCAATTGTCAGGCAGTCATTATTATACTCTGTGCTTAATGAGTCTGATATTTTAGATTTCATATACACATAAGGTCATGCAGTATTGGTTTTCAGTGTCTGAGTTTTTGAGTTAATTATTAATTATTATTATTATTGTGACTCCTAGACCTATCTACATTGTTGCAGTTGAAGTGTTTCCTTAAAATTTAAGTTTATATTATGAAGTAATATTTCATAGTGTGCATATATCATGTTTCTTTACCCATCCATCTACCAAGGTTCTGTCTGTTTCTAGGCTATTGTGAATGATGTCATGGTAAATGTATGAGTAGGTAGAGCTGAGGTCCTGTTTCTAATTCTTTTGATGCCTCACAAAAAGTGAGATTGCTGAATGCTGTAGTATCAGTTATTTTTCACCAAGATATTAAAATTTCACAGGTATGCACAAGTGATCCCTTTTTTATATATTTTTAAAAATATTCGGTGTCTTATTTTAAAATCAATAGCCATTCTAACAGGGATGAGGTATTATTTCACAATTGCTTTCATTTATACTTCCTTGATGTGCATGTTAAACACCTTCTCAAAGTCCTCTCCTTGTTTGTATATTTTCTTTTGAGAAATATCTATACAATTCTCTTACCCATTTTAATCAAGTTGTATTCTGTCATTTATTTGAGCTTCTAATATATTTTGTATTATAACTCCATAGCAAAAAATGGTTTTCAATATTTACCCATACCATAAGTACTGTTTTGCTATTTTGTTGACTTTTCCCTCTGTGATGCAAAATATATTTAATGTTTAGTTTCTTGTTTTTATTGTGTTTTTTTTTAATATATATTTATTGTCCATAATGTGTTACATTATTTAGTGGGCAAACCATGCATTTTTGTCCCGAATTCCCCAATTCCCCCCCTCCCCATCCCTGATCAGTTGTATATCCTCCTCTGTGGGCTGTCTGTATTAGTCCTTGTGGCAAGGTATCCTGTATATCTTAGTACTCATCCCAGTCTTCCTGGCCCAAGTGTGTTGTCACTGATGGGTGTCATGCCTCCTGTGTTTTTGTGTCATATTGACAAAATCATCTTAACTCATTGTGATGGGAGCCTTCCCAATGTTTGCTTCTAGAAGTTTTACAATTTCAAAACTGACAAATCTTCAGTGTATTTAGATTCATTTATGTGTAGGGTATATTCTAACATATGACTCAACCATTACATTATTATTTTATTCAAATGCATTCAAAATGTATATTTGTGTGACAACTTCCCCAGAGAAGTTTAAAGGACCTTTAGAAATATTTGCCAAACTTAGAAGCTGATATCTTTCAATTGGTGAATGGACAAATAAACTGTGGTATATTCAATAAATGAACTATTATTTAATGCTAAATGATATGAACTACTAGGCAATAAAAAGATATGGAGGAATATTATATGTATAATATATATATATATATATATATATATATATATATATATATATATGAAGTCAATCCAAAAAGGCTATCTACTGTTTGAATCCAACTATATGATATTTTGAAGAGTAGAATAATGTAAACAATAATCAGATTAATGGTTGTAGGAGATATAAGGATGAGAAATGGATGGGTATATTGCAGGAATTTAAAAGCAATAAATATATTCTTATGGCAATATAACAATGTGTGTAAATAGATTATAGATAAATGATAGATAGATAGATATATAAATAGATATAGATAGATAGATAGATAGATAGATAGATAGATAGATAGATCATTATGTATATAGATGTGTGTGTGTCTTCAAGACACAGCAAGACTAAAGTTTAATGTGAACCATGGAGTTTGACTGATTCTGATATTATCTATGCTGCTTTGTCGGTTATGACCAATGGATCACTCTTGAGAAGGTATGTTGATGATGAAGCAAGCTCTTCAAAAGTTGATACAGGAGCCTATTGGAGAATCTGTTTCTTTTAACTTGGCTATGAACCTAAGATGACTCTTTTAAAAAAGACTTTTAAAATTAAGGTAACTCATTATGGACAATAAATATATATTAAAAAAAAAATAAAATATATATATTTTTGGAAAAAAAAATTAAGGAAACCATACATCATGAAATATGTTTGCTGTTTTCTAACAATAAATTAATTCCAAACATAGAATCCTTAGAACCAAAATAAGAGCAGAACTCTATTTTTCAGTAATCTCATGCAATTCATATGGCTTATTGGTTCTGCATCAGGATCTCTCATGAGTTCAGCCACAATGTTAACCAGAACCACCGTCTCTAAGTCTCAGTGGGCTAAAAGATCTTTCAAATTCACTCAGTTGACTGTGGGATGGAGAATTCTGTTTCTTATCACGTTTCATTTCTAAGACTGCTTGTGACATGGATTCCCCTGGAGTAGGTGATTTGTTATATATGCTCACTACACTATAAGTGGTAGGTTGCACAAGGCAACCCTGATAAAACACAGGAGAGCTCTGCAGAAGATTGTGGCTGCTGGGAAGCAGCCATCAATGGGACCCATCCAATTACCTACCTACCAAATGACACAAATCAAAATAGTGTCTGGCTCTGCAAGTTAAGTCATGTCTGTAAGGGAGTAAGGTTGGTAGTCTATTTTGGCACATGAGTTGTGAGTAAACAGACATGTGCTCATTCATAGGGCACACTTGTGCATTTCCTAAAGCATGCTACTTTCAAAAGAAAATCTGAAAGCATTTTTAAATACTCCTTACATATCTCCTCCCTTTGTTCATTTCAAATTGCAACAGTAAGCACCACACATGCACACTCTGTCTTCTGTATTTCATTCCTTCTGCTATAGGTGCTATCTCCATATAGTTTTCCTGTAACTACACCTTCTCTTCCATCCAGTGTAAACTTCATGTTGCCAGAGCCAAGAGTCTTCCAGATAGGACTGCTGTCATTAGGAGGAAGATGATTCTTCATTTGGTGGGATTCTCTGGCAATGAGCAATGCCATTTCTGTCCTGGAGTGGAAGTTGGTCAGTAGAGGGTCAGCAAGGTGCCTGGGTTTGGAACACTTGCTCCAGAGCAGGAGGGGGCAAGGCTTCCTATGAAGGTGCACACAGTAGAACTGCCTGGCTCTGGGTACCATTCAGTGCATACTGTGACTACTCACATTTGCTTCTGAATCATGCAGCCATTCATGAGTAATTTGCAAGCAAATGGATATAACTGGATTCTAATGCACTTGATTTACAAAAATAGGCAAGAAGGCCATGTTTCTCCATGAACCACAGTATGCCAGCCCTGTGCTCTGTAGGTCAGTGCACTTAACTCTTCACTCAAGGTCGCATTTTATAAACTTTTCTAAACTCTGGCTTGGACTAGCAATACTTTCCAGCATTCCTCATTGGAAATTCCAAAGTTATTGGTTGTGTTTTGCCAATGTCATGAAAACCGAATCCGTTTAACAAAGTCAGCTTAAGGATGATATAATTTTGAGACTAATGTGACATCCGAGGGAAATATCATTATTAATTCTTTAAAAACATAGTCTAAACTATGAAAAATGGCTATGTGCATTTTGCCTTTTAAAGACTTAATGCTATCCAGCATACTCTGCTCCCCCAACCCTGGTCCTTCAATCTCTACTAGGCACATGGATCATATATAGAATTGCCTTGAGAAATTCATATAAAATAAGAGACATTCGGGTCATGGCAATGATGCATCTTCTTGTTCCAAGAGAAGCACTCACGTTTTATATTCATTGGGCTAGCTGAGACTTCATTCCAGCTTTTATGTCCCTATGATCATTTGGCACCAGACGTTAACATTGTATGACTTTATCCCTGGAGTTGGAAAATATAAGTCCCTAAAGTTAATTATAAGCAGAGTTGTCTTTATGAAAAAATGTACAGGCTAATGCAATAAAGATCTCTGGGACAACAAAAAGTGGACAGATGTTTGTTTTGTTTTTTTCCTATGCTCAGGAGAACATATGACTCTATTGGAATGAGAGCTTAGGGATTGCAAAACTGGCTTCCCTACATTTTTTCATCACACCTCAGGGTGCTCCTGTGAAATGACTTTAACCTCTTCCATCTTGAGCAGTGATTTTACAAAATCACTGCCTTTAACTTGAAGATGTCAAGAGGCAATATTGCCTTTTTCAATGAATTTTTCTGATTTTTCCATGTAGCTCTTTAAAAATGTACTAAATAGGGCACCCCTTCCTGCTGCTGTTTACAGTGCTGTGGTGGAGGTGATGTCCATCCTCTGCTCATGCCTTCATTTTCCATGCCATCATCCAGCTTTCTTTGAGCTTGTAAGCCAAAATAAACCCATTCCTCCAATCAGCTACTTGGGTTGAGTTCTTTGTTGCAGCAAGGAGAAAGCTGACTGCAATAGTTTTGGTGCCAGAGTGAGACCTGTTGTTGCTGCTAGAACTCTGATTCTGTGGAATCAATTGGAATCAATTATTTTGGAACTGAATTACAGGAGGAATGTGAAAGGATTTGAAACCTTGGCCTAAGAGACACCTGGCAGTGCTGTAAGTACAGCTTGATGGATTCTGGTCAGAGTTGGAAAGACCTGGATGCAATGACAACTATGGACTTGAGGTTTGGTTTACAAGGGAGAGAAAGAACTTTGTCAGGACTGGTTTTGAGGCAATGAGAGGCTCGCTGCACTCTGCCTGCCTGTGTCCTGAGAATTTTTGCAGGGTTGCATTATGTAAAAATGCAACTGTTGTGATCAGATGGAGATGGCATGGAAAGAAATGAAATCTGTGGGCTGAAACTGCTGCCTGTCCAGCTATAATTGAGAGATTACAACCATTGAGATTGGGCCAAGTGATCTTCACTGGGACAGTAGGAAGAATGCAGACTCTTTTTAAGTTAGGGGACTGAATGTTGGAGTTTTCCTGCTCTTCAGAGTTGGCTTTGTCCCCCCCTGAATTAACAACTTGGTATCCCACCTGGTACTATGGAGTATAACAAATGCAGGAGGAGAGGGTCAATGGATATAGGCAATGTGAAGCAGGTGTGTTGGATTACCTACCTGGAAGCCCAATGGAGCCATGAGAATGAACTGTAGGTTACAGTAGAGTTCCAGTGAAATGACAGAACCATGGGATGTTTTCCAAGGAGAGCTTCCAGCACAGGATAAAGTTTTCCTGGATTGTGAGTAGCTAAGATGGAGGGGCAGAATTGGAACTCTAGAGACCAGTTACTGGCCATTATCAGACTGGGAGATAGAGTTTGATGCTTGGCCTGTTTGTTTTAAATTGTGCATTGGTTCAATCTGTCTTTGCTATGCCTGACGTTGTCTTCTGCAGTATGAATGTTCTGTGTCATTATGGGTTTTTTTGGGGGGGTTATTATGGCTCAGTTGAAAGACCTTAAATTATGGAATGTTTGAATATCATTGGGATGGATTAAAAACTATGCTAGTTTATGGCCCCCTCCCTGCTGCTGTGTGCAGTTCTGTGATGGAGGTGATGCCCACCCTCTCCTCATGCTGTCATTTTCTCTGCCATCATGAAGCATCCTCTCAAGTCTGTAAGCCAAAATAAACCCATTACCCCCTCCCAAAAAATGTACTAAATAGATGGGGAAGGTTGTGCATGACTTTGACCCAACATTTATGAGGCAGAGTTAGGAGCATCACTGTGAGTTCAAGGCCAGCCTGGGACTACATAGTGAGTTCCATGTCAGCATGGGATAGAATGAGAGACCTTACCTTGAAAAAAAATGTTCTAAATATTTATCTTCTTTCCTGAGGTTGTGATTTCTCTATATCCTAACTTGGGAAAATCTAATTTTCTTCCATAGAATATCTATTCTGTAGTCCAAAAAGAAAGATGGACAACTAAAGAAAAGAATTTAAAGTTAGATGTGTGTATATACATACATGTATAAATATATTATATATATAATATATTCATATATTGCTACAGTTATTCTACATAGGTTCATGGTTTCTGGGGAGTTTGACTAAGGTATGAGTCTTGTTTCTTAAAACTGTAGGATTTTGAAACCATGATGAAACATCTCATGTGTAGGATTTTGAAATCATGATAAACATCAGGAAAAATATTAGGAAAGATTATAGGGAAAATGACATTCTCATTGATGATGTTTGAACCCTGTATATTTATTACATTTCTATATTTCTCTTTGTCAGGTATTGAACATTTTTGGGAGGTCTTTCACCATAGTTAACCAACACTACCATGCTTAATCTAACATCTCTAAATTGATCAGCTCTCTACAGTTTTTCTGTGAATGGAAGGTGCCAGTCCACATAGTTCCAATGGCCATCCCCCATAGTGCCCTAGACTCTGATTGTTGCTTGTTTCTATTGATGTTGACAAAATAAATTAAGAGCATTTCTCTTTCATCTGTTTTGACAAGAATCTCAACATATAGGCACATGATAAGAGGTCCAACATTCTGAAGAAAGGAGCTATATACATGCAGAATATTAATATTAATGGCTAATCCCATTTTTTTCATTAACCTCCACTTCCATGACATCAAATAGCCTTCAAAATGTTCATTTTATCTTTGACCACTTGACATGAATCCCTTAGTAGTCACCTAATAAAATGTTGGGTGTTGTGTATGTTACTAGCAAATATTTCACTAAGAATTGAACCTTTTAACTGATAATTGCAGAAAAATAAAGCATGAAAATAAAGCAAAAACTCTTAACCAAAACCAGAGCTAAAGCAAAACTCCAAGAGTAGATCAGACTTCACAAACCAAATGAAAATCTAAACCTCCTATAATAACATTCACGTTATTATAAAGAAGCAGCCTCATTTTAGTTCAAACATTGTTTATCTGAAGTGCATAATACCAAGAACCTTATGTACTGTTATGTAATCTACCTTATCCTAGATACATAGAACAAATGAGTGGTACGATTCCACCTCTCCTTTCATTCAAGCATAGGACATATCAGCAAATTCACTTCACATGCTATTTCAGATTAGCCTGCATATAAAATTTGACAATGATTATGTGTTCACCAGTATAGTATAATGAAATAGAGATGCAATTTTAATTTTGTATTACTGTGGTTGTAGTTTTTAATTATTAACCAGTAGAAGTACAACTCTATTAGGTTCTTGGTCTTTATTCTTACAATAAATTAGGAAGTTTGTTTTATTATAGTTTTTGAATGTAAATAAAATGCCCAGACATTTTATTTGTATTTGATCAGTTCTCCACAGTTTTTCTGTGAATGGAAGAAGTGTCAGTCCACATACTAATTCCTACGACATCCCTCGTAGTGCCCCAGACTCTGATTGTTGCTTGTTTCTGTTGATATTGACAAACTAAATTAAGAGCATTTCTCTTTCATCTGTCTTGACAAGAATCTTGACATGTTGACCCAGCATTTATGAGGCAGATGTGGGAGTATCACTGTGAGTTTGAGGCCAAAGGGGGACTACATAGTGCATACCATGTCAGCCTGTGAGAGAATGAGACCTTACCTTGAAAACATGTACACTTTGATTATTTCTGTGGAGTTTGACTAAGGTATGAGTCTTGTTTCTTAAAACTGTATGATCTTGAAACCATGATACCTTTTGAATTGTTTCTAAGAAAACTATAGTGTATCTTGAAGATTAATAATACTCTATTGTTTAAGTGGAATACTATAAATAGCAAAAATAGAGTAGCCATGGTATATATTTTCCTTAATTTTAACCATTTTTTGTGTTTAAAGTGATTTGGGCTGTAAGTATCTGATCCTTGCAATCTGTGAACTCAGTTTACTTCTGGTTTCTATAACTCATTCTCAGGCATTCTGTAAAGTATAATCATCTTAAGGTTAGTTTACAGTGTAAGCCAAAGGGTGGAGTTTGTTTGATTTATCTAATAACTAAAAATGTGGAACCAATCCAGATTTTACACTGTTATTTTTTGTTGTTGTTGGAAACAATGTGGTCCAAGCAGAGATAGAGGGAAAGAAAACATTCCTACTCAGCAACTATGACATTTATGTGTTCTTCCCATGTGGAACACTCTCAGTACTTGGGCATGTGCCACAGTAATTCTGTGTTGAGAAGCAATGACTAATGCCTGAGGAGAAAGAAAAAAATGTCCAAAGTATTCTTTCCTGCAAGTAATATATGAATAGATGACTTCAAAGTCACATTGTCTCCAAAAACTTAATGTGAGTAATTCACAATTCTAAATTATTTTTTAAAATATCTTCACTTTCCTAAATTAACCTTGGAGGAATTAGTGCTCAGAATAGAGGAAGGAGGGGAAAGGGAGGAATAAGGGAAAGGGAAGGAGGAAGGGAAGGAAGAGAAGGTATATAATACTCTGGAAGCTTATGCATACCGTGACTGAGATTCCCTGATTCCTGAATCTGATTCAGCATTGATTTCAATCTGTATCATGCTGTAACATCAACAATGGTAAAGTTATCGTGTCAGGGTTAGTGCGGGCTAACATGGCTTAAAGTATTCAAGTTTCACTGTACATCATACAATTACACTGTTTCATGTTTCACTCCACATTGTATACTTATACTGTTTTCTGTATATAATAAAATAAGCATTGTTACAAGAAGATTGACTGAACTCTAAAGTGAGTCTCCAGTAAATATGTAAACCTAAAATACCCAACTATGAGTTAATACTAGGAGAACCACAAGGTTTATCATCTAGTGGTATTTGAGAGTAAATGGGATTGGTTCCTTAATTATGTGAAGATTGTTTTCTTAATTATGTGAATTTTGTGAATTTGGTCATGCACAAATGGAGATACATTGTCCTACCTAGTATCTATGTATGTAGATAGATGATAGATAGATGATAGATAGATAGATAGATAGATAGATAGATAGATAGATAGATAGATAGATAGATAGATAAAGCAAATATATGGCATAATAAAACACAGTTGCTTAGATTAGAATACTCTTTTAATTTGAAGACGTTGAGAATGCTTAAATTTCAAAGAACATCTGTAGCTAAATTAGTTCACACTCCACTCTTTGGAAGTTGGTACCTTTACTGAGCATTCATGTGTCTGCTGATTGCTAAATTTTCTTCAATGAGGCAAGGAGGTTGCTTGGCATTCTCAAAGTTGTAGTAACAATTGTCATATACATGAGACCAGATATAATTTATTATTTACATTTTCTTTTTCACTAGTTAAGCATATTTTGACTTGTGTAATGAAATTATGTGTCCTTTTGAGTAAATTGGTAACTTTAAGAGGAACTCTATTCAAAGAGATAGTCATTTATATCATTCATCTCAGACCAAAATCAAGACTTCTAGGGCAGACCTCAGTGTTTTTTCTTAATATCCGGATTAAGATCATCAGTGTGCCAACAAAATTTAAAGTTCCCGTATGCAGTACCCCCTAGTTTATCTCTATGGAATGTTCGATTGCATGAAGAAAAATTCCATCCATTACTTTCAAAGGTTTACTAGCATACACAAAAGCAATGCACAGTCATCAAACTTCAAAATAAACCTCAGAAACATGGACCTCTCCATTATCAGTAATGATGCAATTATAGCTGGAAATGTTTCAGGAGAATGCACTCTTTGTCGCCTTCCCTTATAGTGGGTGCAGCAGCATTCAGTTCATATTATCTTGCAGATTTATTTCAAACTATTATACTCAAAAATTACTAAAAGTTTGTAGCCTTTGAAGAAAAAGAATAAGAAATGCCCTAAAGTTGTTGTGTATATTGTGTGGACATAATAGATGATAGAATCTCATTACAGGGAAACAAGTAAACTAGATTGTCACTTTAAGAGATTTCTTATGGGGATTTACTCTTTAGCTTGTTAGGGCTTCACTTTTATTGGAGCAGCTGTACTTGTTATCACATTCTGCCACATCATCCGTCATCTAGCTACTGCAGGGAATTCCCCTCAGGCAGCACAGGACATTCATAAGTTTATATTACTGTCATAAATTTTTGAGCTGTAAGTTTTTATACAAATAATCCTAAGTCTCTTGTATACATTGCACCAGTTGGTTAATAACGTGATCTCTGCCAAGGGATTTTTGGAATGTTTCTATCTTTTAAAACAATGTTCCTGAGTACATTTTTACATGTTAAGTCTTCTAAATGAAATTGGTCAATCTGAAGACATCTATATGATGAGAAAATATGCTTTTCCATAATATCACAGTTCAACCTAGTGAGCCATTTCTTCAGTTGACTGATCTGTAACTGAGTTCTTACAAAAGAAGTATAATAAGAATAGTTATATTTGGAAAAATAAAGAGAAGGGAAGCAGACCCACAAATAAGAGCGGTATTTTATGGCAGTAAAATTCATTTCCCAGTTTCGCCTATGCTTTTCAGAGTAGAACAATCTCTATAAATAAGCCCTACCTACCTTTCCATGGGTCCTCCTACTAAATGGTACCCATAAGCACAATTCTCCCACAAAAGTGAAAATAGCAAGTAAGTTCACAAATTGGCATTAAAACCAATCCTTAAATACTAGCTAGTTAGTTCTACTTTTACTTCAATGAGATTAAAGGCTTCTCTGTGAAAGACTGAACCACAAGAGTAAGAAGAAAAACCACAGGCTTGGAAGGCATATCTGCAAACAACATATCTGATAAAGGAGTGTATTCATGACTTTCTCAGTACATCATGTTGGGGAAGGCCGGGTGGCAGGAGTGTGAGGAGGCTGGTCACATTCAGTCCACAGTGAGGAAGCAGAGAGGGATGAATGCTGCTGCTCAGCTTCCTCCTTTCTATCCAGTCCAGGACCCCAGCCCACGATTGGTGGGAAGTTAGATTGGGTTAGGGTAGGTCTTCCCACTTCAATTAACCTAATCTAGAACATCTTTCAGTGACATTGCCAGAGATTTTTTTTGATGGTGATTATAAATCCTATCAATTTGACAACCAGAGATGAGACATCAGAAAGACCATTATCTAAAGTATCCACAGGATGCTTGGTGGTAATTCAGGAGTATTCAACAATAAGCTAGTGAAATACTCAATTTAGAAATCAGTCTAAAGCTTGAAACAAATGAGAACAGGAACTATTTATTAACATGAATTTCACCAAAGAAGATACATAGATGGAAAACAAGTATAAATAAAAGATGTTTTACCTCATATGACATCAAAGAAATGCATATTAAATTAAAAACAAGGTACTACCATCTATCTGTTAGGCCATCACATATCTGAAATACTGATAACATCAAATGTTAAGAATAGGAGGGGATAGAGCAATAGGAATATTCATTTCAGGCTGGAGAAAATTAATATGTTATGGCAACTTTGGAAAACAGCAAGCATTACAAATCCTTCCAAAACTGACTGCATGACTACTCTATGTAGGCATGTTCCTTGACATTTACCCAAAGGAAATACCAAGTAAAATTCATGTCTGCACAAAAACATGCAAACATGTATTTATTTCCATAATTCTATGCATATCAGATACATACACAGAAGTATTTATTCACAAAATTATTTTCATAATTATCCAGAAGTTTCAAGCAAAGATGTGTTTCAGTAGGCATATCCAGACAATGGAATATTACTTAATACTCTAAAGATGAACTATCTCAAGTCACAGAAATAAATGGTAGAAATGTAAAGGATGATAATGAGGATACAATCTATCAGAACTTGTGGGACACAATGAAGGCTGTCCTAAGGGGGAAATTCATTGCACTAAATGCCTTCATAATAAAGACAGAGAGGTCTCAAATCAACCACCTATCCTCCCACCTAAGGTCATTAGAACAGATGGAAAAATCCAACCATAGGAGCTCAAGATGCAAGGAAATAATTAAGATCAGAACTAAGATTAATGACTTGGAAATGAAGAAAACAATTAAAATAATAGAAAAATCAAAGAGTTGGTTCTTTGAAAATGTCAATAAGATTGACAAATCCCTAGCCAATTTAATCAAACAAAGAACATAGAAGGCCCAAATCAACAAAACAGACCTGGAAGAGATTGGAAGTATTATCAGGTCATACTTCCAAAACTCTCTACTCCACAAAATTAGAGAACCTGGAAGAAATGGATAAATTTCTGGATACTACCAACTACCAAAGCTCATCCCAGAGAAGATAAAAATGCTAAACAATCCTATCACAATCACAGAAATTGAATCTGTAATCAAGAACCTCCCCAAGTGAAAAAGCCCAGGTCCAGATGGTTTCTTAGCCAAATTCTACCAAACATTCATCAAAGAACTGAAACCTCTCTTTTTGAAGCTTGTTAGGGGCACAGAAAAAGAAGGTAGGCTCCCAAACTCCTTCTATGAAGCTAATATTGCCTTAATTCCCAAACCAGGCAAAGATGCAACAAGAAAAGAAAGCTACAGACCCATATCCCTGATGAATTGGGATACAAAAATCCTAAACAAAGTCCTAGCAAACCAAATACAAAGCCACATCAAGACTATTATTCATCCTGACCAATTCGGCTTCATCCCAGGGATACAGGGATGGTTCAACTTATGCAAGTCGATAAATATAATTCATCACAATAATAGACTCAATCACAAAAACTGCATGGTCATTTCAATAGATGCTGAGAAGGTCTTTGACAAAATTCAACACCATATCATGTTCAAAACTCTGGAAAGAATAGGCATAGATGGCCTATATCTCAACATGATAAAGTCAATATACACATCTACTAAAGCATAAATCATTCTCAATGGGGAACAACTGGAGGATTTCCCACTTAATTGAGGAACAAGACAGGGGCATCCACTATCAGCACTGCTCTTTAACATAGTGCTTGAAGTTCTAGCCCAAGCAATAAGACAGGAGAATAGCATAAAAGGGATAGAAATCAGAAAGGAAGAACTTAAACTATCACACTTTGCAGATGACATGATCCTATATATATATATATATATCAGACCCAAAGAACAGTATCAGCAAACTCCTGAAAGTGATCAATGCCTTTATCAGAGTGGCAAGATACAAAATTAACACAATAAAATCAGTAGCCTTTCTATATACAAAAGACAACATTCAGAAAAAGACATCAGAGAAACTGTCCTGTTTTCTATAACCTCAAAGATAATCAAATACCTTGGAAATATCACTAACCAAAGTAGTGAAAGACTTATATAAGGAAAATATTGAAACACTCAAGAGGGAAACAGAGGAGGTTGTGTCAAGATGGAAAGATTTTCCATGGTCATGGATAGGGAGAATCAATATAGTAAAAATGGCAATCCTGCCAAAAGCTATCTACAGATTCAACACAATGCCAATAATAATCCCAACCTCCTTCACAGACATAGAAAAAATAATCTCTAAATTTATTTGGAAGGACAAAAGACCTCAAATAGCTAAAACTATTCTAAGCAAAATAACTTACGCAGGAGGTATCACCATACCTGACTTTAAAATATACTATAAAGCCATAGTAACTAAAACAGCATGGTATTGGCAGAAAAACAGACAGTTTGACCAGTGGAATAGAATTGAAGACCCAGCAATTAAAGCAAGTAACTTCAGCTTCTTAGTCTTCGACAAGGGTGCCAATAATGTATGCTGGCTAAAGATAGCATCCTCAATAAATGGTGCTGGACAAATTGGATAAACATGTGTAAAAAATGAAAATAAATCCACTCCCTTCACCATGCACTAAAATCAACTCCAAATGGATCAGAGACCTCAATATTAACCATACAACCCTAAAAACCCTGGAAGAAAAAATAGGAGGAACTCTGCATGAGATAGGGGTAGCAAATAACTTCCTGAGCAAATCTCCAATAGCCCAGGAAGTGCAACATTAATTTAACCAATGGGACCTGATCAGGCTCAAAAGCTTCTGTACAGACAAACAAACCATACTCAGAGCCAATAGACCCCAATCAAACTGGGAGATGATTTTTGCCAGCTACAACTCAGACAGAAGCCTAATTTCCAGGACCTACAGAAAATTCAAAAAAATCAACAACAAAAACTCAAACTGCCCCCTCACAAAATGGGGCACTGATCTCAACAGAGAATTTACAGAGGAAGAAACACATATGGCCTTTATTCACATGAGAAAGTGCTTAGCATCCTTAAGCATCAGGAAAATGCAAATAAAAACCACAATAAGATTCCACCTTACTCCAGTCAGAATGGTAATCATAAAGAAAACCAACAACAATAATTGCTGGTGAGGATGAGGGAAAAAAGGAACCCTCATTCACTGCTGGTGGGATTGCAAGCTTGGTCAACCACTTTGGAAAGCACTGTGGAGACTCCTAAACAGAATGGACATAGAGCTACCAATGGACCCAGCTATCTCTCTACTAGGCATCTACCCATAAGACGTCACATCTCAGGATGGAGGCATTTGTGCAGCTATGTTTATAGTATCTCAATTCATAATAGCAAAGAATTGGAATCAACCAAAATGCTCTTCCATGGAGAAATGGATAACAAAACTTTGGTATATTTACACGATGGAATTTTCTTCAGCTGAAAGGAAAAATGAAATATCGAAATTTAGGGAAAAAATGGTCTGACTTGGAGCAGATCCTACTAAGAGATCTCTCAAGAGAACAGAGAATCAAACGCCACATATTCTCCCTCATATGCAGTCCTTAACCAGGCTAACAGTAAACTCTATGCAGAACAGTAGAAAAAAGTGAGAGGTTATGAATGAGCGGTAAGGGATGGGGGGAGGAGAATGACTTAAGAATGAGGCTAAACCAAAATGGGTTCAAAATCACAAAATCCTCACAAGCATACTGTAAGCTATTGAGCAAGTAATGGGCGTTGTCTGGCAAGAGGGGCCATGAATAGTAGGGGAGAGAGTTTAAGCCTGTGAAAAATTGATCAGTCTGGCAACCCTGGTCCCAGTTGCTGGCTCCTTCCCTCACTGAGCTGTTGACCAAAGTGACCGTTGAGGACCCAAAAACAAGACAGGATTCTGTTAAAGCTCTTGAATTCTCACCCCAAGCCTGAGGCAAGATCTAGTTGCTGAAGAAAACACAGAAAACCATCGATCAGCATCGAGAGACCCTGTGAGGTCCAGAATGGTAACCAGCCCCCAGATTGTAGTCAGTGTAGTGCTGGAAGGCACTGCATATGCTGCCAGGGAAAGCTGGTCAATGACAGCTGGAGCAAACGAGGCCACTGGCATGAAACACAGTCTGCTGCCATGAGAAGGCTGACCACACTTCCTCCTGGGAGAGAACATCTAACCAAGAAAGAAGCACTTGTGCAATGGAGGAGCCTGTGGGAGGCAATCAACAGCTTTTAAATATGACCAAGTATTCCACTTAGTGAGGGGGAGCCCTTAACTGGAACTGGGTACTTCAGAAATGTGTATCTCAGTTAAACTATACTGCTCTCACTCTCTGATGGAGATTCTGTTTCTATCTTTCAGAATGCTGTGAGAGAGAGGTGGCTCATCCAACCCTACCAACTAACTGCAGGGTGATTGCTGACATCCTGGTAAGAGATGAGTCACCCCAGTCATACCGTGGAGGATCCATATGGAACCCTTCAAACAATGATGAGATGAACAAGTGACCCATAGCCATAGCCAATCAGTCAACACAGGCTAAGCCAATGAGACAGACACCAATGATTTTCTCCAAAACCTAAAGCTGAAGTACAGAGACCTCTAAGTTCTCAACAAAAAAGCAGCCTTGATACTCACCCACCATGACTCAGAGAACTGAGCAGAAGAGGGGGCGGAAAGAGTATAAGAACAATGGTGGAAGAGAATATCCAGAAACATGGCACCCCTCAGTAACAATATACTAGGGCCAGAGGAACCGGGCTGACTCCTAGGCTATCCATGGTCCCCAGCCCCAAGGACTGATCCAGACTGCCCGGAAGAGGATATCCAGATGATTGGGGATGGGGAAAAAGGGCATGGGGGAACGGGGGATAACAATTCATTGTTTGCCCATTAAATATTGTAACTCATTATGGCCAATAAAGAAAAATAAAATAAAATTTAAAAAGCGGCTCCTGAATTCTCATTTGCCCCTTCTGCTGTGGCAAGTCATTAAAACAAGACACCTGTGTGAAAGCCAGAAGTGACCTCACCAGACATTTCATGTACTGTGCCATCATTGGTCCTCCCAGATTCTTGAATGATGAAAAGTAAATTAATATTGCTTGTAAACTATACGATATTACATGGTTCTTTGGTTATAGCAGCATTCAAGAACTAAGACATTGGTACTAAAAAAATGGGCTTGTATAACAAATACCTAAAAACGTGCAAATGGCTTTGGTACTCAGGCATGGACTTCCAGGATGAAAGGGTTGGAAAGTGCTGGAAAAAACTTTCATTGTCATGAATGAACCACAAATGGCGATTCTAGTGAGGACTGAGCAAGAAGAGTGCTGTACAGAAAGCACCCAAGTGCCCTTGAGAAGAACCCTGGTGGGATGTTGTAATAACTCTCAGAAGTGAGAGACTGGTCATTGGCACTGGAGGAAAGACTGTCACTTTTATAAAGTATCGAAGGATTGACACACGCCTCTACTCCAACACACAAGAATCATTAGAATCTGGCCAAATTAGCAATGCTTGTCTCATTTTTACCTGTACTAATCTCACTCTCCTAGGGAGATTCTGTTTGTATTTTTCAGAAGGCAGTGAGAAAAGTGGAAAACCCAATTCCACCACCAAGACATGGGATGATGGCTGACATCCAAACAGGAGATAAACCACCCCTGGTCTATCATATAGGGCCCAAATGAAATCTATAAGAAAGTGGCAAGATAAAAGATCTACCATCAAAGCAAGTCAGATGACCCAGGAAAGGTCAATGGACACAGACACCAATGATACCCAACACAACCCAAAGCAGAAATCCAGAGACACTTGAGATCTCAACAATGAAGCAGACTTAAAACTCACCCACCATGACTTGGAACTGAGCAAAAGAGGGGACTGAAAGAATGTAAGATCCATGGTGGGGGAGAATATCCAGAGTTATTGCCCCCCTCAACAGCAACACCCAAAGGAGGGAAAAAAACCTGGCTACCTCTTGTGCAATTCATAACCCTCTACCCCATGGGCTGATCCAGTAAGGACACTGAGAAGGGCGTCCAGTGCGTTGGGGACAGAGAGAAAGGAAATGAGGGTACCACCACAAGATTTGCTCATACAATGTATCTAATTATTGACAATAAAGTTTTTTTTAACTTTGTAATCTATTGAGTAGGAGTAAATGTATTTCACATATAAGGAAAATATGAATTTGCGGAGCCTGAGGAAAATGAATGCCATTGAATTATCGTTCTGCTTCCCTCAAATCCATATGTTGAAACCTTAAAACCAAAGTGTTGACATTTGGAAGTGCGATGGTTAGGTCAAGAGATTGTGACCTTTATGAATAGGATTAGTGCCATCATAATTGAGGCTCCAGAGAGCTCTTCTGTCCCTTTAGCTATGTGAGGACATATGGAAAGGGCAGGAAAAATCTAACCAGGAGGCAACCATCTCAGGAATCTAAATCTGCAGTGCCCTAATCTTGAACTATCTAGACTCTAGAACTGTGAAAAATAAATTTATTTTCCTTAGAAGCTGTGCATTTTATAATATTTGTGCTATAGCAGCTCACACAGACTCAGGCAGGATGCATTCCTCTCTGTATTTTAAAGATGATCTTCCACTGATTTTGGCTCTCTATATCTGCTAAAATATCCACTAATTCAGGCTCCTCTAAAAATAGTCTTTTTTTGAGGCAGCCCTGGCTCACCTGGAACTTACTCTGTAGTCTGGGCTATCCTCAAACTCATAGCAATCCTTCTACCTCAATCTTCCAAGAGCTGGGATTATAGGTGTGTGTCACTATACCCGCTTAAAGTCTTTTTAATTTGGCTACTTTGTGGATTTTTCTCTTTAGTTTTTCTTTTTTAGGCTTTGTGAATTATTATTAAAATATTTTCTATCAGAAAAAATCATTCCAAACACAATGAAAGATAAAAACTTTTATCAGCTTGAAACTCAGACCCATAAATTCATGTGACTTTCCTTCCTACCCTTAACCATGTGTCAAATCAGCTGAGAAACATGCCTCACTATCCAAATCCTAAAACTCCTGTCACTGACAAGTGTTTGCCTTTGTTCTTTCATCAGTTGTATAGCAAATTCGCTTATCATCCAAAGGCCTCCTTATCTTGCCCGGCTTGGTAGCTCGTTTATTTTTTAAAGCTGAATAACACTATATTGTCTTGGAGGTATCATTGATTATTTACCGAACACTCTACTTAAGGATATCTTGGTTGCCTCCAAGTTTGGAAGTTATGAATGAATGATTCCATCGATATTCATATGCAGGTTATTGTACACATAGAAATTTTCATCTCTTTAGGTACAATCCAAGGATTGTAAATGCTGGATTATATGGTGTCTTGTTTGGTTATCTTGTTCCTGTGACCAAGAACCTGAAAACAAGTAACTGGGGAGAAAGAATTTATTTTGGCTCATGGTTTGAGAGGACAGTCTATGATGGTGGTAGGATTATGGGGTATCTGGTTATCCATTGTTCACAGTCAAGAAGTGGAAATAAATGCTGTGTTCATCAGACTTCTTTCTTTATTCCCTTTCATTCGGTCTGGGCTTTTCTCTTATGTTCTTCATCAGCTATAGTGCAATTTGCCTATGTGTGTCATTCTCTATATCTATCTTTCTTTATATTTTTATTGCTTACTGACTCATTGATTTGATGAATTTCTGTTTGGAAAATTTTTTCTCTACCTCTGTTCCAATCCCATACATGACATAGCTCTCCATCATCCCAAAGGAGCAGTTTAGGATATCAGCTGTGCGTGGCCTTCTTAATGACTATTGAGCTCCGAGTTTATCTCCCCAGCTTTATGATACTGTTGAAAATTCTACCTTGCTGCTTATTAAATTGTTTCTGGCATTCTCAGTCTTTTATTCTATGCATCTGATGAGTAATAGTTTTCTTTTCTTAGCTTTGAATATTTTTTTTTTATTTTGGGATATTGATTCCACAAGTTCTGACGACCTTGACAAATGAAAAAAAAAAAAAACCATTGTGTTTTAGGAGTTCCAAAACCCACTGGCTTCTCCTTATTTTGGCGATGGTGCTTTGCTCAAGTTCTGAAACACCCCCCCCCCACATCCAATCAATCAATGATCCAAGGAAAGGAGTATTCGGAAAAACTGTTCATTTCGGGTCCCATCAGATAGTGACCCTTCCAGGTATCCTTCCTTTACTGTTTCTCTGATACATTCAAACTGTGTGTGTATGTATGGGTGGCAGAGGTAAGTGGGTGTTTCATGACTTTACTAAGTATTCTCAATAGAACTTATATTTGGTTGTTTGCCAAAAGTGATGATATAGGCATAAGGAGAAGTAACAACAGATATTTTTAATCTTAAATTGGCAATATATTTTAAACATACTTTAATCAAATAATTTTATTTTTATTTTATAAACTAATGGAGCGCTTGGTTGAAAATTTCTAATTTATGTAACTTACATTGTTTACTGAGCAACTGATACATATTTAAATTGCTGATTTTTTGTTTGTTTCAAGCAGAGAGAGAGAGAGAGAGAGAGAGAGAGAGAGAGAGAGAGAGAGAGAGAGAGAGAGAGAGAGAGAACCAGGGCCACCACCTTGTGGGTCTGGTTTATATGGATACTGGGGAATTGAACCGGGGGGCTTAGGCACTAGAGGCAAGTGCCTTAGCCACTGAGCAATCTCTCCAGCCCCCTTAAATTGCTGATTTAATTGAGAGTTCGATACATTTGTGTTTAAACTTATTTGTGTCATTTCTTTGGTTAGTAGTGAAATACCTTTGAACAGCTTATTCATGTTTTCTCATTCTGGGTTTCCTTAGTGCTAAATAAATGTAAAAAAAAACATAGTTCATGTTCTAAGTTCTTGCCATAATGAAAGAAAATATTGCCTTAAAATACCAAATTCTTGTTATATATAAAGCAGCCAATAAATGTTAGTTATTCATTTTCTTCCTGTAACCATATTCTCAGTTAATGATATGGAGAACAATGAATAACCCTGTGATACAGGGAGATGACAAAAAAAATGTGTACAATTAAACACTTGAGACTTAGCAATAAGTACAAACATAATTATAGAATTCAAATGATCATTTTTCTATGTATATTAAATTAAGAAAATACAGTGAGCAATGAAAAGTTGTAAAAGATTATATATATCTTCCTATCATCATTCACCCTGCAAAGCCCTAAATATATACTTACAACTAAGAAATCACACATAAGTTAGTCATTCCTTCATGAAAGGCTACATTCTGCAGTAAGTGTAGGATTCCATTTCTGATGAATGGTATCCACTTGATAAAATATATTTGGTAAGACACTTGTTATAGGCTCATCTGCTCTCAAGAAACAGCTAGCTGGTGTGTGGATTTGACTGTCTTTTCTTCTTCATCTCAGTATGTATCCTATTCTGGCCTGAAATTCTCCATGGATTCAGCAGCCACAGCCCTGCTGCTATTAACCAACAATATCTAGATTATGCTAAGGTCCAGGACTTAGCTCTCCTGCTCTCCTTGAGCTTAGAAAGTGTACCTGGCAAAGGTAGCAGCTGTGAGAAATTTAAAGTCCTTGTATTTATCTTGGTTCTGATGAACTATAAACTTAAGGGGACAAACATGAGACATAAAAGTGGCTTAGATCAAAATCAGTAATTGATCATCTAAATGCAGTGTTTAAAGTATTTTATGAAATTTCAGAATTCTATTGCATTGATGTCTAATTGAAGAAAAAGATATAAGTTTGACATGGAACCAAAAATATATTAAAGATTCTGAAGTCTTTGCATTACTAGAGAAGATGATGAGAAGGTACTGTTTTCCAGTGATGCCGAGAGCAGGCAGGCCAATGATTAAAACTACAAACTGCTCTGCCCTTTGCTGGGCAGAATATCTGGGAAATCATTATCCAGCAAACAGTTTTGAAGACTATTCTTCTGGTCACCAGCTCATTTCTGGGGATACAGGGAAAACGTTTATGGATAAAATCAAAATGAAATAAGTAATAGATAGAGGTGGGGTACACAATGAGGACTTCATAGAGAAAAGGAGAATGATCCCAGAAATTCTTAATTTCCCAAACCATCTGCAAAACTACCTCTGAAGCCAACTTTCCTTTGGATGTCTTTATTTCTGTTTTCTTTTTTTACTACCTGTTCTCCACTTACATAAAAATGTTTTCAATCATTGCAGATTACCAAATCAAGCAAGATTTATATTTACAACTTCAGAGGTGAACCTGACTGCTTTGTGGAGTGGGTCAAACCAAACATTTTTTAGAGTTGTCCGGGATACTTAATTCGAAAAGTGGTTGACAATGGCATGTTTTTGTATAAGTTAATGATGTGAGAAATATGCACTGCATAGGGTTTATTTTCACATTCAGAACAGCTCTCCCCTAGCAGAGCTTCTAATACATATCTTTTATTTTTTCCATGACATATCCATGTGGTTCACCAAGTAATTCAAGTTCAGTTATATGCTCGTCAGTTGCCTGGCTTCCTCAAGAAAGTATTGCTTTACCTCTAGGGGTGACTGAGAAAATGGAGAAAAATCATGTCAGGAAAAGAATAAATTATTCTTTAGTCTATGGATAAAAGGAAAGGAAAATGTCCTCTAATAAATTCTGTAATCTGCCAAAGACATTTGTGTTCAAGATTATTTTTTTCCCTTCTTCATTGTTTGTCTCAAGCACTTAATGGATCAGTTATGCCACAACTGGAGCAGAGCAGTCTGTCACCTTGAATATATCTGAGTTTGTTATAGCCACTGTTCAGGTCAATAAAGAAAGAGAAATAAATAAAATAGTAGTGACAGATAAGGACAAGATTGATGCAAATTCCTGCATCTCTCTGTGCCTCTCTAATGATGCCATAAAGAAAAGGTTGATTGTTGGTATGATTACAGATTGAATGGAAAAACAGCTCAGAAGCTTGAGAAGTCAGAGAAGCAGGTTCTGATGGCAGAGGAGCCAATCACTGACCTATAAATTGAAGAATGTCTGATTATGGTAAAGTTCTTGTAAATCTTTGTTGACTGAGGTATTACCACATTCCTATGAATCCTCCAATTTTCTGGTCAGTGTTTTTTTTTTTTTTATTGTCCATAATGAGTTACATTGTTTAGTGGGCCAACAATGAGTTGTTATCCCCAATTCCTCATTGCACCCCTCCCCATCCCCAGTAAGCTGGATATCCTCCTCCATGGGCCATCTGTATCAGTCTTTGTGGTAGGGGACCATGGATAGCCTAGTCTTCAGCCAGGTTCTCCTGTCTGGTCAGTGTTTTCTAATGAACACTTTTTTCAAACATCTCCTTACTGATTTTAAGAAGAGCCTAAATTTAATCCAAATAATGATTTTAGGTTTTGGGGGGCAACTTTGAATTCTTAGAACTAATGTACCAAGTTGGAATAGATTAGAAATAAGCATGGCCTCTGTCTAATGCTTTTCCTGTTTATTTCAGAAGCTTAACTCATTTTTATGTATCTACTAAGTTATCATAAAAAGGGCATTTTTTTTTACTCAGTAATTGACCACTTAGCAAATGTAAGATAAGAAAACCAGAGGACCAGATAACTGAGTCCTTGAAATTGGGAAATGAAATTAAAAATGGGAGAAAAGGAAACCTGAAAATCAATACTATTTCAGGGCACAAAAAAAGTCTTCAATGAATATTATCTTTACACTAACACACTGTCTACATCTCTCTGTATACAAGTAGTTATTAGAGTACAGAGGGGGGAAGAAAAGAGGAGAATGAAGGAAAAGAAAAGTTAGTTTCAGTTGTCCTTCACAAATTTTTAATGTACACACTATATCCTTTATTCAAGAAGAAATTATTTCCTTGAAATACCTTTGTTCTGCCAGATATTTCGCTCATTTCTATTAAACTACATTATCATCACGGCAGGCACACCAAGACATAGGTCAGTGTTAGAGGACTTGGCTAGACATTTTCAGGGGCTGGGTATGGTCCCCAGATTGATGGGGAGACGGATCCAGGGAATAATGACATTATATTAAAATCTGTGACATAATATGTAAGATACAAACCTTGTCCACTTAGGCCTTCAGTTAATGGTGCAGCCATTTAACATCTCTTAAACTAAAAAAAAAAAAATGGAATCTCAGCAAGGTCAACTAAGTAATTTAGATTCACACAGTTATAAGTTTCTGGAATGTGAAATGAAATCCAAGTCTTCTCTGTAACACTGCTTTTCCAGATAGCATGAAAGAGGTTTTCTTAGCAATATGTCATCACAGAAACTGATGCATCTGAAATTCGATTGCAAAGGACATGAAGTTCCTCATCAGAGACAGGACACTGTTACAGCTCAGTTGCCAACACCAGCACAGGTGAGTATGTTTGAGTTCCTGAAACAATTTTCTTTTACCCATGTGACAAGTTACCAGTTGTAGTTAACATTCTCGTTGCTGCAGAAAAGAAGCCAACCAAAAGTGGCTTGGGGAGAAATGGGTTTATTTTGGCTTACAGACTCAAAGGGAAGCTCCATCATGGCACGAGCAGAGAGGTGAACATCACCTTTGCCACAGCTCTGCAGAATGTGCCAAACACGGGCAAAAGGAAGCTGGCTTAAGCCCACAAAGCCCACCCACCCACAACAACACAGCTCCAACAGGTTCCAATACCCAAACTGCCATCAGCTGGAGATCAAGCATTCAGAACACATTTGTTTGTGGATCAAACCATGACACCAATATCTCAGCAGCTCAAAACAACAGCTGTTCAATATTTCACCCCTCTATAGATCAAAAATTCAGGAGACTTAGCTTTTAATTTAAAGAGCTCAACATGGTTAAAATCACACATCAATGAACCCATGTTCTGGGGAGAATCTCTTTCCAGGGTTATTCAAAATTATGTTGTCAGAATTAAGTCTGAATCTCCATGGTGGTTGTGGGACTGTTGTCATTGTTTCCTTGCTGTCCATTGTGTTCAGTTTCTGGATGTCACATGCACTCATTGAAATATGGCTACTTCCAAAGCCATTAGTAGCGAATCAACGCTTGTGCTCTACATCACCTTGCCTTCCTCTGCACCTCCTAACTTTTTCCTCCCCTTATAAATTCTGTTAGAAATACATTGATAGTCTTCCATAATCTCTCGATTTTCAGGTTAACTCTCCAGTAACATTAATTACCTTGTGCATTAGTTAGGGTTCTCTAGAGAAACAGAACAAACAGAGTGAATTGTAGCAAACAAAAGGGGGGTGTGTGATTTATTAATTAGCTCAAGGAAGTCCCACAATTGCACAATTGTAGTCTGCAAACCCTAGAGTCAAGGAACCTGTCCATGTCAGTCCATGTGGCTGGATGCCTCAGCAGTCCCAATCCAGCACTGAAGGCCTAAAGGCTTCCTGGGGAGCCACTGGTCTTCAGTCCAGGCTGGAAGGCTGAGGAGCCTCTGTTTCAAGACCAATAAAGAGACACATGATAAGCACCAGCAGTCAGGAAGGCAGGGAGGCAGGCAGGCAAGGAGGTGGGCAGTGTAGTAGAGAGGAGATTTTCTCCCCCTTTTATACAGCCTTAGGGTGGGGTCTAAGCAACCCTATCCCAGACTTGTTAGCTTCCTGAGTCTCTGGAATTTCCTTCCCATACTGCCCTCCCAGGAAGGGATATTTATTACCAGCTTCCCTGAGCTTCCTTACATCCTGCCCCTTACTGAGAGGCTGTCTTCCTCTGAAGATCCTCAGAGACCCACCCAAGATAATTAAAAAGATCAAGTTGACAACAAAACTTAACCATTGCACCTTGCAAACTTTTTTTTTGAGGTATAAAGCAAAATATACCCAACATTGCATCCTATTCAATTTCCCAGTGATTAGGGATGGAATCACTTCAGAGTTGGATTCTTGCCTGCCTCTATTGCTCCTGCCTGAAGATCCCCCTAAGACAATGAGAGAAAGTCCTGATGGTCACAGAAGTTGTTCTGCATCTCAGTTGAGGAACTCAAGATTTAAGTGTCCTTTCACTTTTATAGAAATCACTAAGCAAACTTGATGCTTGTTTAGTGGGCACTACGACATGCCACTAGGTTAACGTGTGCATGCACACAGTGCAAGGGGTAGCTTAGGACTCACATTATCAACACGAGTAGCAAGGGTTACAGGAGACAAAAGAACTCCACAGAAATAAGTATTCCAAATAGACCCGAGGCTCTGTGGAAATACAAGCGAGAATTCCCACTCCAGCCTTTGAATCTGCTGATCACTGTCACCAAACAGAAAGAACTCTCCCAGATCGAGCTTTCCTTGAGTTTCCATAAAGCATGGAAGAGCTGTCCAATGAAAGATGACTGTCACGTTCTGCGTAATGTTGGTCACCAGGCTATGATCTCCAGCATTCAACAGGAGACAGTAAAAGACAACAGTCACATCAAACATGTGGAAAATCTCGGGATGGCAGATTGAAAAGAATTAAAATGAATATACTTTTATGAACTATGAGGGGTGGGATTTGCATCTTCCCTCTTTTTAGGTGTAATGTTAAATGAATTTCTTAACCTCCCTGAGTTATGCTCCTGCCTTTTGAATTAAAATAATAATAATAATACCCTATAAACTTAGGGAGAATTGAGTGAGACATTTTCTTTAAAGCTGTTAGTGTAGTATTTATTAAATAATATGTGTCCCCCAAAGGTTTCTTCACCAAGTCACCTCACCCATCACAAAATATTCAAACAGGAAGCAGGATGCCATAACCCTACTTCTGATGTAATAGGATGCCACAGCTTCTAGTTCACCTCAAATGTGCACCAAATCACCTTGGCTTCCAATTACCACCATTTTGTGCAACAGGTTTCCTCCTAAATAGGTTTCCAGTTTAGCATAACTATATGGTCAGTAAGTGTATAACACCAGATAGCATTCATGTACATATACAGATCCATGTTTCCTGCACCTAAACACACTTCTGTAGAGAGATTGCAAGATATAGGATTTGACTATCATATGCTCAGGGCATTTAATTCACCTGAAAGCATGAAGATTATAGAAAGAAAAATGCCCAAACTGTGGAAAATATGAGGTCTTTTCTCTGGGACACATCTTCACCTGTAAGAGACCTTGGGAAAATGAGGCAGATTTCACTTCTCTGGGAAAGCATCCCAGAGTACTTAGACAGGGCAGAAGGCCCTGAGGACCACCTACCCAAGTGCGTTCCTGTCTTTGATATCACAATGCCTCGAAGACAATTTTGTGGTGTTACTGCTTGGCTCCAGGATCATTATTGTGGTTAAATGTTTTTAAAGGTTTGTCTCTGTGCTTTCCAGCACAGGCTTAAATTGGCAGTGGAAAATACATTTATAAACCGTGTTGTCATGTGTATATAACTCTCATGCTGGGCTTGCCCCAGACCACCTGGAATACCTTCATGGGTTCCAGTTATTCCAAAGCCACATCGTGAAAACCAGTGGGCTGCTTCATTAGGCTGCTACCTGCGGTTCTTTAAGATCCTCAAATAAACATCAGAAGCTGGTTTTTTTCTTCTTCTTCTGTTGTTACTTTCTTTTAAAAAGCTTATTTTGTTTTTGCTAAAAATAAAGCCCACCTTTCCTAGCTCTCCGAGTCCTGGCTGATATTTGCAATGGGAAACATGAAAAATAATAAAAATATTGGCATCTAACTTTAGGTAGAGGGAAATTTTAAAAATGACTGTAACATTCTGAGAAAACTGCAGGCTGTTTTTCTAACCCGGACACTGAAGTCTGGGAAGCCCAAGCCCTCAGAAGCTACCTCAGGTTTACTGACAGCCAGACTCAGTTACAAGTTCATTCCAGGGATGACCTTGAGGACACTAATGGCTCTTTGTAATTAAGTCGAAACCGTCCTCTGGCAAAAGTCCCAAGCAAGCCAGTCTCTGCAGCCGACATGGCCAGTCAGCCCCACAAATGTTTCCAATGCTCCAGGATTTTGCATTTTAAATAAATAGTAATGCTTCGATTTCTATGCTATGGAAAGAGTAAGGAGAAGGCTTAGGAATCTCGCCCGCAAATTTCATGGTGAGAGAGAACTAAGTACCTGACCAGGAGACAGGACAGGCCAGAGGCACCCCAAACCACACAGTGAGGGCTCAGTGCGCCAAACCTGTGGCTGAGTTGAAGTGGATTTGGCCCTAAACATATTAATTCCAGACACCCGGTGGTCTGAGGCAGAAAAGGCTAGAGTAAGCAAACCAAATGGGAAAACGATCAGCTTTTCCCCCCCTTTCCCATCCCATTTTGTCTGCTCCTCTTGCGCGTGTCTGCCTCTGGCTGTCCCCCACAGTAGCAAAGGAAAGGAGAGAGGCGCAGGTGGAGCCCCAGGAACCATGTGTCTGGCAGAAGCCTGGCCAAGTTCAGCCTGTGCTCCAGTCACATGAGAATCTGTGTTCTTCTGAATGATCTGACCTCCTTCCATTTTCCATTTTTACTTCGCAAACCTATGCACTTTTGATAGCTAGTCTTTAAAGTCGTATAAACTGACTTGCAAGCTTTAGAAAGTGAAGCTGGGCTGTTGGCTGCCCCCCAAACTTGGCTCTTACCCTTTGGAAATGTTAACTTTGACTTGGTTTGGTCTTTATCTGCGCCACTTCTGCAAAGGGAAAAAAAAAAAACTAAAATAAGTCCCAAACTTTAACTTAAGTACCGGATATCCATGGTACTTTGACAGGTCTGCCCTGGGGTTGAGGGCTGGTTTGTCAAACTCTCTTTTCAGAGCCATTTCTAATGCGGCAGTGCGCCCTCTAGCGATCAGTTCAAGTAATGCACATCCTAATACGACCAGAACAACTTGCTTATTGATCCAGCACTAACAATGTATTTTGAATATCAATGGTAGGATATATGCAGGGGATTAAGCTTCCTATTTATTAAATAGGATGTTTTTACTTATCATTAAAATATTTTTGCATAAGACAGAATGAGAGCCAGTGGTAGGAAGAAATATCTTTCCAAACAAAAGACTAGAAATAGGATTTACCATTCAAGGTGAATCCCCAGTTTGCACTGTTTTAACCTTATCAGAGGGCAAGGCCAACATCACCAAAATGTAAATTTTAAGCTCAAATCATTAGAAATAAGTCTTACTGTAGAATGTGCCGTACTTGGTGTAAGCCCCCAGAAAAAGAAAAGGTTAAAAATATATATAACACATGCTTTCATATGGAACTGACTTGTAAATACTTTTAAATTATGCAGGCATACACTTCATTTTATCATATATTGTATGTGCTTTATGTATGTCCACCTTAAGATGTAAAAGAAGATTGAAGTATTTTAACAATGTAAGTATAAATTATTTTGAAATGAATTTTAAGTGTGATAAGCCGATACATGGGGATTTTTTTTAACACACCCTGTCAAGTATCGGCCAATGAGAGTAGAACCATCCCAATCAAGCAGGAAGCCCTCTCCTTCACAAATGGGTGGCATTTGTCCTTGTGACCTGTGCTAGTTGGTCTCCTATGAACTAGGTAGAGACAGCAGAACTATATCACGAAACTTGATGACATTGCATAAGAAATCGACATAGCGCAAGGAATAAACTAAGTTTATGATAGAATGTGTTATTAATAATAATTAAGATTAAAATGTTATTGATTGACTATGAAATGTCTCCCACAGGCTCATTGTTTTAAATGCTTGGTCCTCAGCTCGTGGTGCTATTTTTGGAGGTGCAACCTACAGGGGAAAATAGAATCCTGGGGCAGAGGTGGGTCTTGGAGGATCATATCCCCACTTGTCTCCTGTCTCACTCTGCTTCTTGGTGAGCCCTGAAGGATCGGTTGCCCTCTGCTGCATGTTCAAGCCCATGAAACGCTTGACTTCACCAAGCCCCTTCCCCATGATGCTCCAGCCCTCTGGAAACAGTTCTTTCTGTCCCGTGTTACTGCAGAAGCTTTTGATAGCAATGAAACTCTTAGTAAAGACTAGAAAATTTTGTGTTCAGGTGACTGGATTTTATTCACAGTACACACCTTTAATTGTCCTAAGAGAAACTGAAAAGCAATTTAGTAATTCAATTCTCAGGCCTCCTGCTGGAAACACCTAGAATTTGGCACTCCTTCCCCCACAGCCCTCCAGCACATCATCATTTTTATTTTGCAAACATGCTTCTTACATGTGGCAGTGATTATGGAATCCCCTGAGGCACAGAGGCTTTGTGGTGATATATATCTTCTTTCTGCCATCTCCTCAAACAAAGCTTTATATTCAATTGTCAGAGTCTTTATGAATGGCAGCGTACTATTTCTTGGCATCATGTCTAACATTTCATGGATATTTTAGATTCTAGAAGCCAAGTGGACGCTATGTGATCAAGAAAGTAACGTGGATTTCAAGCCATTCTGCAGTCTTGCTTTGGCCATAAGTGCATTCTTCCATCACAATGCAAATGTTCTGGAGGCTGTCTCCCCTCTTCCTAACAGTCCAGGGAGGAAAGGAAGCTCTTCTGCTTCCTTTTTCCCTCTGCTACAGACTCTCATATCTAAGATGCTTATCACATACACTGGCTACAGTGAATAATGATCAGTGTATAAGATTCTAATTCTGTTTCTCATATTAACTGAAATAGCAAAGCAAAGAAAAAATTTTCTTTTGATATCTTCTTAAGAGACATAGTATCCCTTGGAATAAAATGCAAAATATGTATCCTCCTTGAGGAAGCTGAATGTAGATTCTTTCCCACCAAAAATATATTTTCAGCTTTTCTCTCCCAATGCTTTACATGGACACATGGCTGGGTGAACTTTCTGCAATCCCTTCTATGCTTGCTACATTCATTGATGATTCTGTTAGTGAGTAAACTGAAGTTTTACTGCAATGAAAATAAATTAAAGAAATTGTTTCTGATTGCAACTTGGAAATCTTTAGAGTGGAAAGAGATTTTCTATTTTGACAACAGAACTTCACCTGTCAGCTTCCCTTTTGGCATGATGACTTATTAATATCCAACTGTTTATTTAACTATAACAGGCAAGTTTTTTTAAGGAAGTGAGATTCAGCAGTGTCTTGCTTGATTGGTCTTTAATTTTACTGCTTGAATCATTAAAGCCACTGAGGTACTTATATTGCTTTCGTGGTGGCAAATTCATTTGTGGAGGAATACCTAGAATACTTAGGTGGACAGGAAGAGCCAATGTGCTCATAAGAAAGACCTCTGAGTAGGACATTCATTCTGCTTTTTCATCATATATCTGACTGTTTTATTACTCAGAGTTTGCCTTCAGATTCCAGTTCTGTTAGAGAATTTCTTGTCACGTTTATGGTCACTAGTAGTAGGCACAAAAATTTACCAAAATTGTCTGATACCCTTTGAAAAGACAATTTGTATCTTTTTTATCCATTTGAAAAACAGGTGAGTTCCAATTCCTTTCAATTCACAGCCCTGGGATTGAGTTTGATGGATCTAAAGGGCTTTGATGTTGTTTCTCCAAAGACAGAAATCATTTGTAACCGGCAGAGTGTTCAGTTTCCTTAACGTGCCATTTTATAACAATCTTTTGGAGAAGAGCCATAATTCCTAATCTTTTGGGGTTATTCCTTGGAGGTTCTGAGAAGCTGCATATGTCTGAGTAGATTCTCAATAGCAAACCCTACCCAGGCTCCCTCGCATTATGAGGTTAGGATGTTTAGAAGCAGATTTCTCCAGGACTCTTCAAGTTATACTCAAGTTTGTGAAGACACGACTCTTTCTTGTTTAGCTAATTTTAAATGTTGGGTTTCTCAAAACTTTGAAATAATATTGTATTTGGCACAAAAGTAAATCAATCTGGGATTCTTTACTATTCTTTTTTAATCCAATCAAATCAAACCTAATAGATTTTGAGTATCGAATCTGGCAGAGTATACTTTAAATGCATCCTTAATCTTTGAGTGTGTGTGAAATGTGTGCTTGTATGTGTGCTCATGTGTGTGTTTGTATGTGTGCTCATGTGTGTTCTTGTATGTCTGCTCATGCATGTGCTTGTGTGTGTGCTCATGTGTGTGCTTTTTTGTGTGTTCATGCATGTGCTTGTATAAGTGTTCATGTGTGTAAGTATGCCACATGCCACATGCCACATGCCACAGAACACATGTGGAGGCCTGTTGGGGTCAGCTTCCTCTGTTGCTGCACTGAAAGAACCCAAGCAAAAGCGGCTTGTGGAGGAATGGGTTTATTTGGCTTATGGACTCGAGAGGAGACTCCATCCTGGCAGGGAAAACGATGGCATGAGCAGAGGGCTGGACATCACCTCTGCCACAGCACTGCAAATAGCGGCAGGAAACCCTGGCAAGGGGAAGCTGGCTTATAACCCCATAAACCCGCCCCCAACAACACAGCTCCATCGAGGTTGTAAAACCCAAACTGCCATCAGCTGAGGATCAATCTATCAGAACACATTCATTTGTTTGTGGGGGACACCTGGATCAAACCATGACAAGGCCAGAGGACGACTTTGGGTGTCAGTCCTCCACATTGTTCATTGCTGCATAGACCTGACTACCTCACCCAAAACCTTCTGGGGTTCTCTTGTCTCCACTTCTCTGCCTGACCTAGGAGAACTGGGATTACACATGCTTGCTACCACATCTGGGTTTTTATATGTGCTCCAGGGATGCAAAATCTGGTCATCCTGTTTGCATAACAGGTGATTTACCCTGAATCATCTCCCTTGCCCTGGATAAGTGTTGGGTCCCAGCCTGGCTGTATATCTGTGAGCTAAGTTTTAGAATAGGCACCTGGATGAGAGCCCAGAGCATGGTAGCTCATGCCCTTTGTTCCTAGCACACCTGTGCCCCCCAGGAGACAGGGGGGATGGCTGACAGCCCTAAATCCTGTTTATAAGTGCTAATAGGTTTTACTCCTGCTGGCTGAGTTTCCGTGGTTTTGTTCCTGCCTGCTGAGCCCCCTTGTGATACAATGCAGCCTTGGATTGTATATAAGTTTGGATACTGAAATAAAGTTGTGAGTTCTGCTCGGACACTTCTCCCAGCCGTGAGTGTATGTGGGGATCCAGCTGCGCATTCACCTTTCCCCGTGAAGCCTGTCTCCTGCTCGGCGGTGAGACAGGCTCAACCGCAGGGGACCAGGGACCCATGACTCTCTCTCTCCCTGAGTACCCAACAGATAAGGGTTTCACTATTAATTTATCATTGATCAGGAAAATGAATTCTGAACATGAATATCAAGTTAAACTATCAATTTTATCTGTGGGACTTGGGAAAAACCATGTTAACATGTTGGCCTGCAGCAGGGAAAACTAAACAGACTATTTTGAAATTACTTAACCCCCCACTTCAAAATCAATTTATTCTTTGCTTTGTTAATCAATAGTTACCATAATAAAATGAATGTTTTATTCATAATTTGAATGTTGTTTTCTATATAAGCCTTCTGAATTCCACTATGCATGCCTAAAAACATAGCATATAATTACATAATACTATATGTTTTGTATGCATTTCTGGTAAAGTTCTCAAATTCAGCCCCAAAGTCAAGTGATAGTGGTAGTCTTCAGTGGCAGTATTGTCATTGTTTTTTTTTTAACACTAGCACAGAAATTATTTAATAACGGCAAAGCAGATTAAATGTAATTCAGATCTCACAAATCAATACTTTTGCCTTAGTGGGCTAGACTTTTAATTTTTTCCCCTAACTGAATTTTTTTTTCTTTTCTTTTTTTTTTTTTGCATTTTTTTATTGTCCATAATGAGTTACATTGTTTAGTGAGCCAACAATGAGTTGTTATCCCCAATTCCTCATTGCCCCCCTTCCCCATCCCCAGTCAGCTGGATATCCTCCTCCGTGGGCCGTCTGTATCAGTCTTTGTGGTAGGGGACCATGGATAGCCCAGTCTTCAGCCAGGTTCTCATGACCCAGGTGTGTTGTTACTGAGGGTTGCCAAGTCTCTGATATTCTCCCCCACCACGGCTCTCACAATCTTTCAGCCCCCTCTTCCTCTCAGTTCCCTGAGTAGTGGTGGGTGAGTATTAAGGATGCTTTAATGTTGTGAGCTTAGGGGTTTTTGTGTCTAGAATCATTGGTTTCTGTCTCACTGGCTTATCCTGTGTTGATTGAATGGCTGTGGCTGTGGGTCCCTTGTTCGTCCTGTCCCGTCATACTCTGCGGGATTCCAATTGGATTCTCCACGATATGGCTGTGGTGGCTCATCTCTTGTCAGGATTTCAGCTATCTGCCTACAGTCGGATGGTAGGATTAGATGGGCCACAGCTCTCTCGCTGCATCCTGAAACATACAAACACATTCTCCATCGGAGAGGGAGATCAGTCTAGGTTAACAAATATACACCATTCTGGATTACCTAGATTCTATTTTTAGTAGCCTCCCTGTCAGTCGCTCACATAGTGCATCTTTTCTTGTGAGCCCAAGAGTACGGGTGATATATCGCCCTGAATCCCCAGTTCCAATCAAGGGTTCCCCCTCACTGAGTGGAATATTTGGCTGAATTTAATAGCTGTTGATTGTCTCCCCCAGGCTCAGGCTCCTCCCTTGCACAAGTGCTCCTTTCTTGGTTTGTTGTTCTCTCCCAGTAGGAGGTATGCTCAGCCTACTCATGGCCACAGACTGTGTTTCATTCCAGTGGTCTGTTTACTCCAGCTGTCGTTGATCAGCTTCCCCTGGCAGCATGTGTAGTGCCTTCCAGCACTGCATTAACTGCCATCTGGGGGCTGGTTACCATTCCAGACCACAAAGGGTCACTCCATGCTGATCGACGGCATTCTTGTCTCTCTTCATAGGCAACAGCATCTGCCATCAGACAAAACTATCCAAATGTGAAATTTCTCAGCCCTAATCAGGTATAAATTGTACCATCCTGCCTAAATAAGAGTGAGTGGAGGTACAACTTAAGAAAAACGCAGTTGTATAAAAGTGGAGTGGCTATAGGCAGAAGTGTAATGCACAGGAGAAAAGTTGGAAGCTCAATACCTCTACTTCCAGAAGTTTTTCTTTCTAAAAAAATTCTTTTTTTAACATATTTATTGTTAACAATTAGGGACATTGTAGGAGCAAATCTTGTAGTGGTACCCCCATTTCCTTCCTCCCTGTCCCCAACCCACTGAGGGACCTCCTTGGTGGGCATACTGGATCAGTCCAAGGGGTAGGGGGATAGGAATTGTACAAGAGGTAGCCAGATTATTTTTCTTTGTGTGTTACTTCTGAGGGCATGATGACTCTGGATATTCTCCTCCACAAACAGGTGGCAAGGAACTAAGATCGCTGAATAAACAGGAGAAAATTTATGCACATATGAAATTTATATCCATTCAGAAGTTCAGAGCATTGAGTATATTATATGATTAGTCCAATGCTCAACACATTAAAAAAATGCTGAGAAAGGGTGATCCATGGTCTTTTGAAGGTGAGGCCATCATCTAACCTCTGCTTCTATCCAATTGCAGGGATTCGAGGCATGCAGCATCAAGTGAACCTCCAATGCAATTTCATGAGATAGAATTTAGCAATTGTTTTTAATTGAAACAAACTCTAGCAAACATGTAGTTTAGAAGAAGTCTTCTTAAGAGATAGCTGACATTTCCTAGCTTAGAGCAGACTAATTTAAAGTTTCATTCTTCCATTTCACTAGTTGCAGGTTCTCTGTCTTCATAATCACAGCCGTCAGGTATATCTTATCCTCCATCCTGTGGGAAACACCTTTTAAAAAAATATTTTATTTATTTATTTTTCAAGCAGATATATATATATATATATATATATATATATATATATATATATATAGAGAGAGAGAGAGAGAGAGAGAGAGCACCAGGGCCACCACCCTGTGGGTCTGGCTTATGTGGGTCCTGGGGAATTGAACCCAGGGCCTTAGGCACTGGAGGCAAGTGCCTTAACCCCTGAGCCATCTCTCCAGCCTGGGAAACACCTTTAAATCATTCTAGAAAATACAACTTACCAATATAGTAAAAAGGGATATATTCATTAATACACTAAGATCTTAAGTAATAAAAGGTACAAATAGTCATCATAAATTTCCTACAGGTAATAAAATCTCATCAAAATATGTTCTCATCAAACAGACGAAAATCCTAACCAAATAGAACAGTTGGTATTTGATCAGTGAATCGAAGCAGTGGTTAATAAGGAACGTGAATTTCAAGTCGCCATCCCGTCATTACTGATGACAAATTGGAAAAGATGCCCCAGTAATGCACCACATGAGCACACATACAGGCATATACACGAGCACCCTGAAGATATTATGGTAAGTAATGCACATGAATGGTAACTGATTTTAATAGTTGGTAAGAAACTATGGATGCTTGTTGAAACTCAAAGTTCAATGTCTGAAATAAAGATTTCTATAACACGTAAGTTATTCCTCAAAAAATTTCCGTAATAAGTTATAACAACTATTGAATTTCATAATAATTATTTATTGAATTCTAGACAATGGTAATTGCTTAGAATTGATGTAATTGACAATCTTTGATTTCCATTGAAATATTCAATAACATTTTATTAAAGATCACAATTTCTATACACATATAAAAATGTTCTTTTCCTCGGGAAATATACACAATATAATTTATATCAAAGAACATGTTTCCAGGGGCAAGAGAAATTGCTCAGTGGTGAAGGCACTTTCCTGCAAAGCTTAACGACCTGAGTTTGCTTCGCTAACACCCACGTAAAGCCAGACAGACAAAGTGGTACATGCATATCGAGTTCATTCGAAGAGGCTGGAGACTCTGCATGCCCATTCTCTCTGCTTCTCTCCTATCTCTCTCCACTTGCAATTAAATAAATAAAAATATTTTTTAAGGAAACAGAACTAATCTATCCTGTAGAACTGTAGAAAGGAAATTCTATGATTAGAGGGGGCCATAAAAATGCCTGGTCACAAAAATATTTATCAAACTGAGTTTTGATTATATGAATATGTGTAGCGTATGAAACTCTACCATGTCATATACTTCAGATAATTATACTCATCTGTAAGTCCACTATTTTTCATGATAGTTAAGCTAAGAAACTGAAAATTATAAGAAAATAAGAACAAATTAAACAATAATTTTGCTCTTCATTGGACTACGTAAGATTGGATGGGAAGATTTAGAGGAAGTGAGATATAGAAGAACAATTTGTTAACATTTTTAGAAACTTGCTTAAGAGAGAGTTAATCTAAAGCTTAGTCATACATAAATGCCTATAACAACATGAAAAGATAGTCAAAATTAATTACACAAACATATTCCAGGGGTGTCATTTTTTTATATTCTTTGCTGCAATGTACAAGATAAATCTTAAGAAAATCCTTTGAAGGCTACAAAATTTGGGCTCACTTCTGGAACACTTAACTTCTATGACCTTTACCAAAGGCTTGCCAGAAACTTCATAGAACACTGTGTTGCTTTCTAAAAGAAACTGCTACATGAGATTAGAAATTTAGCAAGGAGATAAACTTTTACCCATAAAGTCGAGTATGAGTAAGAGAATTTTCAACAACAAAAATTCCTGCTAGCCATCGAATATAGCTGATACCAAAAATCATACAAATTAATATCATAAAGCCCCTTTTTTCACAGTGAAGAATTAAAGATATTAAACATTAAGGATATTGTTCATTAGATATTTTATTTGCAACTATTTGCAATATAAACATGTCTCAACACACTAAGTAACCAATTAACAGTTACCAATTTTATGCCATTTCTACTCCTGTTTGCAAATATTTTAAAGACTGAGTTATATAATTTTAAAGTCCCTAAAATATTGAGATTTAAGTCCTTTAAAACATTAGAAAAATACATTTTTATGCATTTTAAGTAGAAACTGATGTCAACTGAGGATAAATAAAAACTATCTTTTGAAAATTGAAAGGTCTTTTGTGCAGAAAACATTAAGAACACTTAGTTCATCTAGTACTTACAAATTCCTAAATGTCAAGCATCTATCAAATAACTTCTGCACAATTTCATCTACTTATAGATTTCTTTTTTCACTTAGACGTATACCACTTGTAAAAATCAATGAATAAAATGTGGTGGTAATCCAAAGTAAGGAAGTTTAAATTTAGGTCCCTTGTTTTTAACAACAAACTATATTGGGTACTGTTATGAATAAATTAGATGTGAATATAGATAATATATGTTATACTAAATATAGTTTTAAATGTTAGATTACACATACACCTATTCATATATTATATATTTTATATACTATAGTGTTTTCCTTGTTCTCAGTTATGGAGAATTTTTAATGCATACTATTTTGAACCATAGATGCATCAAATTATATACTAAGTATTAAAACATCAACAATCAAAATCTAACTAATGCACAATACTCAGAAGATGAAACTCAAAATGATAGTAGGATTAAAATATAAAAATGACAGAATAATTTTGCAAAAATGCAGGAATTCTGTATTAAATAATAAAATCCTAGGAAGAGTGGATTTTATGTCCCAAAACATTAAATCAATAAAAATGTAAATACATATAACAAGGAGAAGACTCAGTCACCTGAAAATGTTTTTGTAAAGTCACTCTTACACCATTTGTGACACATGAAAATAAGTTGGGGACATTTAGGAATTCATGGCATAAATATTTAAATAGCCCATAAAAATCAATATATAATATATAGGAATATCTACCTGGAAAATTTAACCAGATAAACTGAAAGGTCAACAGAAGTCATAAAGAATTATACAGTTTAGTTAAATATCAAGTATTGAAACATCAACATACAAACTACTCAAAATTACAATGATAAGATGTCATTGAAATGACAGTTTAAAAAGTTTGCTGGCTGAAAATTTTGATCAAATTAAATGTCAATATCCTTTTAAATTTAATTTACCTAATCTCAGCAGAAGTGCCAACCTGTCTTGTTTGTGGAATTTGATGAGCTTATGGGAACTCCTGTGAGAGACAGACTTACATAGAGGGTGTGGGACAGGTTAAATGGTTAACCAGGAAAGCCCATGGCATATCAAGACGTCACCATCACCATGCAGCATATGAACTTGTCATTCATGGAACATCTACATAGTACACAATGTTCTTTATGGAGACATGGAAGAAACAGCTTGAAGGAACAAAGATAAACATGAAGCCATTTCTTCTTCAGGGAGATAGATATCTATAATGTACTGGAGGCAATAGTTTTCACTAATAAAAACACCTTATATATAAGTAGTGATATGCTATTTGTATTGTGGATTAGAAAGGGCCATGATAATATTTGAACATGGTTTTAAACATACTTATCAATGCCCCAGTTAGAAGACAGAAAAGAATAATCCTGAATGCTGAGCCCAGGAGCGTACTGAAGCAAGTGTCCAGGGTTCAATCTCTCCTCCTGGAGCTAATGACTCCTAACAATGAGGACCAAGGCTGGAAACAGCATACAAACCTCTCTTATGAATGAAGGAATGAGTCTGCGATAAGAAAGCATGTTTTCAACATGTATGTGTGGCTCTGAGAAAGTTTTCACTAGAAAATTATCCTATACAAGAAAATTGTCACCAATGTGTGGTTTTACAAGTAAGGAACTATTCCATCTTGAATAGATTCTTCTAGTAAGGAGATGAATATATTAATGTTCTTTCACCAAAAGATTTCAGTCTGCATTGTAAATCATACTTAAGTGTTTATTGGGTTTGGATTAGGAACCATGCTTCCTATCTCTTTGATTTAGTAGATGAAATAGTAGGAAAATAAATTGCACCCATCTATCAACGTTTAAAGTAAGTAATTAATCTTTGATATACTTATCTTTGTCCTTTATTAAAACCAGCACTACTAAAAAGTCATGGTAATTTTGATCTTATTCTGGGAAAGGAAATACACACAAGTTAACTAGTTAGTGCATAAGTGTTCTGACATTCTTCTGCATCGTACGCACTAGTTAACTAGTTGCTGTATGAGAGTTCTGATCCTGTTCTGTATGAACACAGTAGTTAATGACCTTGGCGTCTGAAATGATCATCTCACACAGGAACAGTGACATGAAAGGTTTGCCCTTCAAGATTCTCTTACTGTCTGTGAAAGGAGCAAGCACACTTTTATTCTGAAAAGTTGTCTTTGTGCTCTTGGGCTCTACTACAGATCAATCACACCGCAGATACAAACTACCTTTCTGTAAGGTAGAATTTATTTATGTTTTATTATTTATCAAACAGTAACTGAGGAATTTATGAATTATAAAAAGAGTTCTCAAATGAGGGATTCCTTTCACTAGAGTATTAATTATTGAAACTAATCTTGAATCTTCGTCCCCCCTCCCCCCAGCTGAGCTGCTCCAAAGGAGAAGTACAAAGTGAAGACCCTGCTGTGTGGGTAAACTGATGACTCGCTTTTAATATTCACTTGAGCCAGGGCCTCAAGCCTGCCAAGGTAGCTCCACAGGGAGCCCCACTTCAGCCCACTCACGTTTCCTAATAACAGCACAGTGTTTCCACAGGGCTGGAATCAACTCTGCTTCCCTCGGGCATTTTGATGTGAAAATGAAGGGAGCCTGTACAGTAATGAATGGCGGTGATTTTAAAGCAGCTAGTTGCAAGGGCTCTGATATGTGACAATGGCAGCCCATTGTGTCCTAGGGGAAGTTCCAAATGACTCACTGTTCCTCCTCTTTTTATCCCCATCTTCCACCTGCAGCAAGAGGAAGATAAATTTTCTGGGATTCCTAGTAGGGAGAAGCTAGTCTTGGGGGAGGGCATCACTCCATTTATGTTTGGAAAAAACAGCACTTTGAAAGAGATTTAATTCATCAACCTGGGGCCAAGGAAGTTTTGTGTGATCCAGGCCATGCAGCTCAGTGTTTTGACGTTGGGATTTAAGTTATCACACTGGTTAGGATTTTTATGACCCCTTTTGACATGTTTATTTGGAAGCTCTCTGGCTTTCCTTGGTGAACTTCAGACAGGCACAAGTAGCCCCAGGGCACACACTCACCTCTGCAGATTTGTTTCCCATCTTTCTTCTCCAGCTCCATCATGGCTGCCCTGCAGATCAAAAGGCCTGTGTTTATTGTCCTGGCCACATGGTGGAAAACGTATCTCTGGGTAAGTAGGCCCTGCATTATGTTTCCTGTCTGAGAAGACAAAATACTTTCTGTTCAGAAATAAAGTTTGTTTTGAAAAGAGGCTGGTGTTAGCATGTGAAGCTGCACCTAGCCATTGGTAAACCCAACAGCAGTTTTCACTGGCAACAAGACATTGCTTTGGTTTGGTTTCTTTAGTATCCACTGCCTTTCCCTGTCCACATAGCGAAGGGGTCTTTTGCAAACTGTCATGCACCTTGCTTTTCCTCAAACTGAAAAAAGCAGGCTAGAACAGAAAAGAGAAGGTGATTTGAAGATTTTAACTGGGCTTCAAGAGGTGAGCCAGAAATATCTGTCACTAAGGTGGATCACTATTATCCACACTAATTCCTAAGGTATGCCCTGATGCCTTTATGATTCAGCAGGTATATGTTCAGGGGATTAAATAATCCTTCAATGATCCCTAACTAGTGCACCAGCTAGAAACACACAATCTTAATACCAGGCTTTTAACTACCAAGGTCAAAGAAAAAGTATCTTGTGGCTGATGCAACCAGCTTGTTATGTGCTTATTACCACATGGAAGCAGTGGCTTTTTCTAGTAAGAAATGCTGTCTGTGTTTTGAATTTGGGCAAATATCTCCATTCTACTAGGAGAGTAGGTTGATTTTGCCTAGAGTATGACTTTGAAATGGTTTATGGATATGTATATTAAATTCTAATTCAGGAGATACTAGGTTATAATAGAAGAAAATATTTGCATACTATGTATGTAATAAGGGGATTTTGGCCAAAGCATTTAAGGAATTAAGCCAACTCAGTAGCAAGAAAATAAATGACATGATTTAAAAATGGATAAATGACCTACATAGATATTTTTGCAAGGAACACATAGAAATCATCAATGGGGGGAGGGGGGGTATGATACCTCAATGTCATTAGCCATCAGGGAACCAAGAATCAAAACCAAGGATATCACCTCATAGATATGACTGAAAGGACTAGATGTAAGTATTGGTGAAGACTTGGAGAAAGGGAATTTTTGTATAAAGTATGGAGAAATGTATGGAAAACAGTATGTTTGTTCCTCAAGCAACTGAACACAAGTTTATTGTATGATTTATCAGTCTCGTGTATTAGTATAGAGTCAAAGGAATTGAGATCAGTACACCGAAGAGTTACCTACATCCCACTGTGCATGGCAGAATTATTCCCATGGCCAAGGTACCAAGAGGATGCTAGTGTATATTTGTTGTGCATAATTGCAAAGCTTTATTCAACATTCCTTAGTGGCCAAAACAATGATTTTTAAAAATTGTTGCATTATTACACTTTGTAAGATGTTTTAAAAGACTGAAAGATATCCAGAAGAATGAAGACAATCATTCCTAAAGGAAGAGATGACAGATAAATGACTTAGTAGTAGAGTGAGGTTTGCTGTGTTAACTTCCAGCTTCATGAGAGACACTCTTTACTAACAGACTTGTAATCCTGATGATGACTATCTGTATCATGGTGTACTACTTGTATACTATAATGCTTTAGGAAATACCAGTGTAATCCAAAATTATCAAAGCTCAAAAACATGGAAAGAAGAGAAAATAATTTGGAGAGGGAAGACAAAAATAGGAAAAAAAAAACAAAAATGAAAACAATACACAGTGTACAGGGGTTCACACTTATGGCCCCTGGATGCTGAGGATGAGGGTAGAGAGTTGTGGTCTTAAGGTCTACCTGGGCTACATAGCAAATTGCAAGACAACATGGTTTATGTAGTGAAATCCTGCCTCAAAACAATCCATCAAAAATATAATAGATAATTACTGAAGAAAAAGAAAATGGTGTTGAATGTGACAACACATGCCTACAATCCCAGCACTCAGAAGAATAAGGCAAGGGAATATAAGTGAGTATAAGGCTAGACTCAGCTACATAGCAAGACCCTGCACCACTCTACGCATCTGGCTTTATATGGGTACAGGAAAATTGAATTTATGTTGTTAAGCTCTTTAGGCAAGCACCGTAAATCTTTTCATAATAGACGCTCTGGTGAGATACTATCTCACTGTGGTTTTGACCAAATTTCTCTGATGATCAGTGAACCACAGCAATTTTCCATATACTTTCTCATCACCTCTGTCTTTGGAGAATTATTGGTTGAGTTCTTTTTCCTGTTTTGTAGTTCCATCGTTTGTTGGGGAGAATACAGTCTTTTGTGATCTTTATACATTATAAATATTCGTCCATGGACAAATGAAGGTTTTGAAAATATGTTCTACTTCCTGTAGATAGTCTCTTAAATCCATTGTTTATTACCTTTGCCATGAAGAACCTTCCTTTCTATAATTATACTTGTTTATTTTTGCGTTTGTTCCCTGTGCCCTTGGGATCTTATTAAAAAAAAAAAAAAACTACCTTAGTCAATGTCTTTCAGTGTTTCCTTTATGTTTTTTTGGGGTAATTCATACTCTTGGGCATTTTATATATATATATTCTATTCATTTTCAATTGATTTTGTATATGGTGAGGGAAAGGAAATGGGCTATATTCCTCCTGTGTATACATATTCAGTTTTACCAACTACCACCCCTTTGAGAACACTATCTTTTCTCCAGGGGATGTTCTTGGTCCCTTTGTCCAAACACAGCTTTTTTGATGAACGTGGACTATTTTCTTGGCTCTTTATTCCATTGGCTGATCTGTGTGCTTTTAGAGGCAGTGCCATACTGTTTAATTACTACTACATCTTCTTGGTATTTTCTACAGCCAGATATTATGTTTTTAGCCATTCTGCTTCTACTCTGTTTTCTTTTAAATTTTTATTTTAATCTTAGGATAATTTTGGCTATTCTGAGTCTTTTTCAGTTCTGCACAAATTTTAGAATTTTTTTTCTATTTCTGTGACGAGACATTGTTATTTTGATGGAAATTGTATTGAACCAATAAATCACATTGACTAGTATGAGTATTTTAACAATATTAGTACATAGATGCAGATATCTCATTTGATTGGGTCTTATATCATTTCTAGCATCACTGTTTTATAATTTTTATTAAAAAGATATAATATTTGAGAAAAGGAAATGCATCCAAACTCCTTCTATGAAGCTAACATTGCCCTAATACTGAAACCAGACAGAGATACAACAAGAAAGGAAAACTATAGACGTATAACCCTGATGATCTAATGATGCAAAAATTCTGAACAAAATCTTTGCAAACCAAATCCAATAACACATCAAAAGTATAACTGACCTCGATCAGGTAGGCTTTATCCCACGGATGCAGTGTTGGTTCAACATATTTAAATAAATGGAATCCACCACATTAATAAATTTAAACACAAGAACCACATGATCCTTTCATTTGATGCAAAGAAGGCCTTTGAAAAAATTCAACATCACTTCATGATCAAAACATTTTAGAGACTTGGCATAGATGGCTTATAACTCAACATAAAAAGGCCATATACAAATCTCCTAAAGTCCAAATCGTACTCAATGGGGAAAGACTGGAAGAGTTCCCACAAACATCTGGAACAAGACAGGGTGTCTACTCTCACCACTGCTCTTCAGCATAGTACTTGAAGTCTTAGACCAAGCAATAAGACAGGAGAAAGACATAAAAGGGATAAAATTAGAAAGGAAGAAGTGAAATTATTTTTGCAGATGACAAACCTCAACTCCAAATGGATTAAAGACTTCAACATAAGACCTGAAACTGAAAACTCTGGAAGAAAAAAAAATAGGGGGAACTCTCAATGAGATAGGAGTAGGGAAAAACTTCCTGAACAAAGATCCAGTAGCCCTGGAAGTTCAACAATCACTTAACCAATTGGGATTTCATTAAGCTAAAATCATGGTACAGAAAACATACCATATTCAGAGACAACAGACCTCCATCAGACTGGAGATAATCTTTGCCAGCTATAACACAAACAGAGGCCTAATATCTAGAACTTACAAAGAACTAAAAATTTAAAAAATAAAAAATTAAACAGCCCTCTCACAAAATGGGGCACTGAACTCAACAGGGAATTCTTAGAAGAGGAAATACAATTCTCATTCAAGAAAATATTCAGTGTTATTATTCTTCAGGAAAATGAAAATTAAAACAACAATGAGATTCCATTTTATTCCAGTCAGAAGAGCAATTATTAAAAACTCCACTGAAAATAGATGTTGGCAAGGATGAGGGGGAAAAGGAACCCTCATTCACTGCTGGTGGGAATGCAAACTTGTACAACCACAATAGAAAGCAGTGTGGAGGCTTCTGAACAGGATGGACATAGAGCCTCCAGTGGACCCAGCTATCCCTCTACTGGCATCAACCCTCAAGATTCCTCACTCCAGCACAGAGACATCTACGAAACCATGTTTATAGTGACTCAATTCATAATAGCTAATAATTGAAATCAATCCAAATACCCATCATAGGATGAATGGATATCAAAGTTTTGGTACATACACACCATGGAATTCTACTCAGCATTAAGGAAAAATGATATAATGAAATTTAAAGAAAATTAGACGGACTTGGAACAAAACATACTTAGCAAACTCACACAAGAACAGAGAGACAAATGCCACATATTCTCCCTCATCTGCAGTTCCTAACCAGTTTAAGCTTGAACTATAAACAAACTTGACATGCCATTAAGGAAATGGTCAAAGGGGATGAAGGAAATTGTATGGGACAGAGAGGGGAGATATACACTAATCTAAACCCACAATGAATCGACACCATAGAACCCTTTCTTCATACAGTAAGTTCTTGAGATAGTTGAGGATATCATATGGTAAACAGGCCCCAAAGAGGGGAAGTTGAATCCTAGCTCTATGACAAATGGCTCTGGTCTATGGCTCCTGCACCAATAGTTAGTTACTTTCCACAATGAGATGTTGATTGAAGTGATGTACATGGTTCCCAAAACAAGATAAGCTTGTGTCAAAGCTCTTGAATACCCACCTCAGACAAAAGATAAGACCTTATTGCTGAAGATTCCACAGAATGTCATAAAACTACACCAATAGACCCTGCTGAGTCTGGGAATGAAATCATCTCTCAGAAGGTAGCCTGTGTAGTGCTGGAAGGTGTCACAGGAGCTGCCAGGGGAATCAGACCAACAATATTCTGAAAAAGCAGGGACATCCTTATGCAGCACTGATGGATGGCCTGAGAATGAGAACACACTGCTATATATCACAGTGGAGCTCAACCTGATTGGAGTGGGGAGTAATCCACAGGCTGGTTAATTGGCTAAGAGATCTGCCCAGTGACAGGGAACCCTTAACTGGTAATGAGATCCAAGGCAACTTCATATGGAGACCTAAAACCTGATCTCCAAGGGGAAGTCCCCACTAACTATAGGCCTACAGAAAGGCCACACCCACTAGCATTAACAATGTTCCATTTAACCAACACTAATTTCACTCTCCATTGGAGATTCTGTTTATAAATTTCAGAACCATGGACAACCTAATTTCACCATCAGTACCTGAGATGGTGGGGACCCCCAACCATCATAAAATATTGTTTTCCCAAATTTAGTTTATAAATATGATACAATCCCAATCAAATATCATACATATTTTAGTAGAAATGTTAACTATGAAAATTCATGTAGAAGGAAAACAAACAAAAGTAGCTAAGAAAACACTGATTTTAAAAAAAGTGATGGAAAGATCTAACATTATCAAATAAGTTAAAAATCATGGAAAACAATAATAACTAAAACACTTTGATATTAATTTATGCCAAGCAGATTAATATAACAAAATATAAAATCCAGAAATAAAACCAATCACATATGTCAATGAGGAACGTCATAGAGGTAGGGACACAAATTCTTACAGATAAGGAAAATAAAAACCTCTTTTAAGGGGCTGGGGAAATGGCTGAGAGGTTAGAGATGCTTGTAAAGCCTGCTGGCTTAGTTTTAGTTCCCCAGTACCTACATAAAGCTGGAGGCAAAGTGACAGGGCCATGTGTGGTCTCAAAACACTGACCATGAGAAGAGGCTGAGCAAGAAGACGCTTTCGCTTACAGGCCACTGAGTCTGGCACTCCTTTGCAGTCTGGCAGTTTATAGTAGCAAGGGACCCTCAAAGTAAGTTGGAGAACAGATAACTAAAAGATGTCCTCTAACCTCCACAAGTGTACATGGTACACATGTCCCTCCCCCAACAGACAAATAAATAAAAAATAAACTTTTAAGTAAATGGTGTTTTAAAAAAAAGAGCAACCCACAAAATGTGGTTATGTGTGCCTATAATCTCAGCAATTAGGAGGCATAAGTAGAAGACCTTGAGTTTGAGGCCAGCCAGTGTTACCTAATGGGATCATGTCTTAAGAAAAACAAGAAAGGGAGGATGGGAGGGAGGAAGGAAAGAAAATGAAAAGAAAAAAAAAGGTTATATAAAAGCACAAAAATGAACTCATTTTATATAATATAATCAGGAAAACTTTGAAAGTACTAGAAAATAATACTCCCAGCCAGGGAATATTTTTCCTATTAAAAATTCCTTACTGTCAGGAGTGGTGGCACACACTTTAATCTCAGCACTCAGGAGGCAAAGGGAGGAGGGTCACTGTGAGTTCCAGAACAGCCTGGGCTAGAGTGAGAAATAACCTCAAAAAAATCATTACCATGAAAGATAACAGTGCTATTGGATTCGATCACTATCTTGAATCTTCACTATGGAAAAATCATACAATAACTATAGTAAAATACAAATGACTTACTAAAATTCAATTAAATTACAGTCATGCTTTGCAATCATTGCTGTAGCAAATTATCACAAATTTAATGTTTCCAACAATACAAATTCTACAGATCGGAATCTCACCAGGGCTTCACTCACCAAAGCTGGAGAAGCAAGGAGAAGACATCTTGCATTCCCTGCCTCCTGCCTGCTTTGGTTTACAGTCCCCTCCTTCTCTCCATGCCAGCCAAGCGCCTGCTGTGGAACCTTTCATCGTTCATGTTCATCTTCCAAAAACATCCACTAGGTAAGTGTCCATTCATCTGCTAGCCCGCTATGTAGAAATATAGCACAGTGGTTTTGTTGGCATGATTATCCATCCCCGTGTCCACAAGGCCAAGAAAGGTGAGAAGCAGGGCATCACGGGGCAGTAGTTGACTCTCATCACAAGTGACATAGTAAAGTTTTCAAAGAAAATATAGTAACCAAAGGGTTTGATTTTATTTCTTCTGGGCTGGGGATTCTGAATATTTGTGTGCTGTCACGGTCTTTAGAGTTGGGCTGAAAAATGAACTTGGTGAGGTTTACAACAAACACAATTTCAAAAGAAAAGTCTCATCATTCCATCTTGTTTCTTCTCCCTTGTAGTTGTGCTTGGCAAGGGGAATTCTTCTCTCCTCCCTGGGGTCCTCTTTCTTTCTCTCCACATTCCTTCCTTATAACTCAGCCGTGCTTTCCACACCTCAGACTCAAGGGTTGCAGTCATAAGTTTTCAAAAGTTAACTGCAGAGCAGTTCATCACTTGGGAGGTTAAGATAGATCTCAACTGAAAGCTGTAAATCCCTGGCTTTTTTTTTATAAATAAAGTATAACATTAATAGGTGACTTATGAGAAATACCATTTCTTCCATTCTTCAAAAGCTTTGATTCTGGGAGGTTATCTATGGCTTCTGTAACATTGAGTTTGGATTAGGGTTTTACATAGGAGACGGTGGAATACCAACCTCATTTGTCTGATGAATAACTTATTAAAATATTATTAATACATGTGTAGGAAATTAATTTATTGGTAAACTGTTCCCCTCAGTCTGTTTTCTGCTATTATACAAAAAAATGCCTGAAGCTAGGAAGCTTATAGTGAAGAGAGGTTTATTTAGCTCATAGTTGTGAAAGCTGAGAATTCCAAGCATATGGTCCTGACATCTACAAAGCATTTGGTGAGACCTTATATCACGATGTGGTAGAGGGCATCAGTCACAGACATAAAGCAAGTGTGACAAGTTGGCTCTGTGGTTTTATAAAGCCACTAATGCCATCAAGGAGTCCTTTCCCTTATAGACAAATCATCTCTTCCTAATTACTAATATCAAACGTGAATTCGGAAATCAAGTCTTTAAACATGGATTTGATCTATTTTCACCACAGTGCATCCAGACTATAGAATTGGAATAATCAACATTATTTTGAAAATTTGAAAATTAGAATTGCATAATTGGTCAAGGCAGAATATTCAAAACCAAATTAGAAAAAAAAAGTAACTCTTTACCTTGATGGATGCATATTTGCATCGTTTAACATAAAGAAGATGGGCCTGGAGTGGTGGTACATACCTTTAATCTCAGCACTGGGGAGACAGAGGTAGGCAGATTGCCCCATCCTAAGACTCCATAGTGAAGTGAATTCCAGGTCAGCCTGAGCTAGTGAGGTACCCTACCTCGAAAAAAAAAAACAAAAAAACAAAGGAAACAACAAATAATAATGTTCCTTACAGAATGGTGCAATGAGGGATTCCTGGAATTAAAAGGGAGAGTGAGCCTCATAGGCAGGCAGATGTTGCTCAAGCTAGAAAGTCTTCCTGAGACCTTACAAATGCATCCGATATTCCCATGGTTGAGCAAAACCAACATATCTCAGAGCGGAGGAAGCCATAGGCTGATTTGAGGTGAACACAATAATGTTTGCTATCAGATCCCCTAAAATTTATACTTCTATGACACCTGTAACCTATTTATTCCTTTATTGAAGAAAGTGCTATGGTATTGGTCTTCCATGTGACTTGTACAAGATGAAGGGCTAATATTTTTAACTTCTTTTGATTTTGTTTTTTCAAGGTTGGGCCTCACTGTACCCCCAGGCTGACCCAGAATTTACTCTGTTGTCCCAGGTTGGCCTTAGTTTACAACAACCCTTCTACCTCAGCCTCTGAAGTGCTGAATTATGGTGTGAACCTCCACACCCGGTTTTAGAGGCTAATATTGATAGTTTTTGTTCTCTTCCAGTTTATGTATGATCACAAGTTTCAGTATGATCACTCTTCTTTGGCATAACAGCCTCTGGAATTGCTAAAGTTGAACGAGTAACCCAATTAGTATAGGTGTGCTTATAAAGTTAAGACTTTAGCTTTGATAAAATTGGCCACAGTGCCTATGAATATTATTGAGTAGATATTATCCTATCAGGCTGAGTGCTTAGGACTCATCAGAGAACATAACAGACAGAATGCCTACATCAGATTTGAACAATCACCCATGATAATTGATCGCTATGAAGTACTTTACTGACAACTTTCTGATGTATCTTCTTTTAAAAAAATATTGGGAATCTTAATATGTGAACATTCCATAATTTCATCATGTTTTCATCACACTATCTTCATGTGGTCTTGCTCCCCTTCTCCCATCCCATTGAGGTCCTTCTTTCAAGAAAGTTCTTTCTCTGTTTTTCTTTTTTCTGGCTTGTTCATCTCTCTCTATCCTCTATGTCAAAATGATGGACTCAGAACAGTGCAGGTCCTGGGGAGTGATCTACAATCACTATAAAGTCACAAATGTACAAGTCAGTGTGTATTGGGAAAACAGTAGCCCTCAGTATATCTTCTCACCAGCAAGCTCTCACATTCTTTCTGACCCTCTTTCCCAGTGTTCCCTGAGCCTTGGAGGGCATGGAAAGAAGATCTTTTAGTGTTGAGTTCTGGATGGTCTCTTATTTTCAGCTTTGAGTCTCCTCAGTGTCTTCTGACATCTCCACAGAGAAGCTGCACTCATATTCATTCAGTCCACCGTATCTTTGAAATGTTCCCTGGTTGGTACGATAGAGATGACTGGTCCAATGCTAAGCATCTGATTTTCTCTTGTCATTTTGAGAGCCATGGGTATCCTGGCATTCAGTATCTAAATAAAGCAGGTTCCCTGACCAAAAGTGAGAACAGTGTAAACCTATATATTTTGGATAAAAATCCAGACATTTAGAAGTTTTTTGATGGGCTTAGCATCTCCATTAAGCTGAAGAACAGTATCTTCTATGCAGATAGTGATACATTGTTAAAACTTCTGCTGGGTACATAAATAATTTGTATGCCTACATAGCTCTGAGAAGTGTGTTGTTCTTACCCTTAGAAACATTTTCCTAGAAAGCACTAACCACATTGCTTGCAGCTTTCCTATCCTCAAGAAAGAAATTTTCTTAGAAATTCACACTGTGCTTCTATATGATCAGAGTGATTATCTCCCTGTAATCAGGGCATTGTCTCCACCTGATGACAGAAGGCCCAGGTGTGAAAGCAATGTGATCCTTCACCTGCTCTGACAAGCTATAATCTTCATACACAGTGCTCTTCCAAATCTCACCGTAGATTTTGCTGCAAAGAAAATAATGCACAACTTTCAGTTGGGTAAAATTAAATCTATTTATTTATTCATTCATTCATTCATTCATTTATTTATTTATTTATTTATTTATTTATTTATTTGTTTGTTTGTTTATTTTTATTGTCCATAATGAGTTACATTGTTTAGTGAGCCAACAATGAGTTGTTATCCCCAATTCCTCATTGCCCCCCTTCCCCATCCCCAGTCAACTGGATATCCTCCTCCATGGGCCATCTGTATCAGTCTTTGTGGTAGGGATCATGGATAGCCTAATCTTCAGCCGAGTTCTCAGGACCAAAGTGTGTTGTTACTGAGGGTTGCCAAGTCTCTGGCTTAGTGGTTAAGGTGCTTGCCTCCAGAGCCTAAGGACCCAGGTTCAATTCCCCAGTACCCATGTAAGCCAAGGTGACGCAGGCATCTGGGGTTCATTTCCAGTGGATGGAGGCCCTGGCATGCCCATACTCTCTGCTTACAAATCAATAAATAAAAATTGCTTCTTAGATTTGTACAAATAGGGAAATTTGTTCAAAGCCAGGAAGTGTTGGATGTGTGCATCCAGGACCATGGTGTGTGAAGGATCCACCCTTCGGAGGAATCTGCTCAAGTATTTCAGTTCAGAACATCAGCTTTCAACAAAGGCCACAACTTGCTAACTACAGCACATGACATTTTAGCACTGATGCACAATGATTAAACATATTTGAAATAAAGTCTCAAATCAGGTAATTGACTTCGTATTTATATTTTTAAGAAGTAGCTGAAGAACAGTGGCAGTATGGCTGCTTTCTTGTTCAGTCACAGCTGCTTTTCAGTCTGTTTCCTGTGCGCTGGGGCTTTTCAGGATTCAGTTGTTATAAACCTTCCATATTTCACTTCAGAAGCTACTCTTATGCTCATGACTCCAACACTCCAGCCTATATCTAGAATTGGAAGCTAACTTCTCAGTAAATATGCTACTCAACGCTCATGTTGCAAGCTTACTGGACCCTTCCACAGCACTTCAACCTTAACAAGAGGTACTATCCAGTTCCTCTGAAAACTCTCCTAGCTGGGTATTTCTATCCCAGGTGGTAGTTCTACTATTCATCAAATTACCACCTTGGTATTACCTCTAATTTCTCATTCATTTCACCCTCATAAGAAATGCCACATACTAACCATTTTCCTCCCAAAGAGTTCACCAGTCTTTACCTGTCTTCTACATTCTTATTATCATTGGCACCATTCAAGTGCTTATCTTCCTCTTGAGTAGATTAGTGAAATAATCTAAGAGTTACTTAGGTAGTCTATAGACTGCCTCTAATGAAGTAAAAGCAGACATTGAGAGTTAGCATTTGCATGTTGTCATTGCATTTTCACATAGAGGTCACCATCATGTGGTGACTGGTTTTGTCTTATTGAATAAGTTGTGGACCATTTTAGGAATGATTGAGTTCTTCAGTAAATGGCAGGTAGCATAAAATGTGTATTATTTATGTGTACAGTGACCATATACTGGTCTTCAGCGAATTAATCATTCCAAACCAAAGAAAATCAAACAGAAGAAACAGAAGAAAATTGTTTAATAAAAATATTTGGGTATTGACCTTAATGTTCTCCAAGCAAACTTTTTTTGTTATTGTTGTTCACTGACTTCCCACCAGTACAGAATAAAATCATGGCCCTTTGTGGTGGCATATAATATTCTCTACTAGCTTTCCTTTTCTTCAGCCTATGCATTCATCATTCTTTCTCATTCATAACAAGGAACAAGATTTACAATTTCTTGTGGGCCATGGCAGGCCATCTGTCATTTATACCACTAAATCTTTCCTTGCACATGATGCTTCCAATGTGAGACCTACCGGATGCCCAGGCTGGTTTAATTGTTCATCCTCCTCTCCCATAAGCCTCAGTGTTTATGCCTAAAGATGATAATATATTTCCAGGATAAAACAATGTATGCCAAATAATGTGCCCTCTGGGTGTCTGCCTCCCTCCTCAGAAGATAAACCCTTTTAGATCAACACTGCTTCCCATTACTCATTATAATACAAATTTGTTAAATTAACTACTGACCATTATACTTTAGACAAGATTTTTTTTTCTTGGGCTTGAAATTTACTTGTGAGTTAAGCCTATGTTTCTTTAGGGAGAGAGCTATGAGTATATTTTTCTGTGTGGAACTATGTGCCAAATGAAAGAGAAGGGACTGATTCAACAATTGCTAGTATCATATCAAAAATATTTAGCTTTTTATTTTAGGATTCCATATGTACTTTTAAACTGAAAACATTTCATTTTACATTGTTTTTTCAGACCTCTACTAATCCCTCGGACCTGCAGAATCACTTAGCAATTAGAGAAATCCTCAATTATCGTTATAGGGCCTCTCAATCAGAGTAACTATGCTTTTCAGTATCATGGTTTCCACTTATACATATACTCCATTCCAGGGAATAATGACTTATTAATGGACTTCCTTTCCAAATGAACTTCACAGATATTTGGTTAAGCTTAAAGACAGTTGGAGATTTTATAATCTGCTTTGCTTTAAGAACCACACAGGTACTAAACCTATATATTAAATTTGTAGACGAAATCTCAATGGTTTGAGGAACAGTGAAATGCATGCATATAAAATGAAAGGCTTCTGCATAAGTATATAAAAGTTATACAAGTGACAAGCCAGTTAAAATTATACATACATTGGGAATAAGACTGCAGACCACCTCTTTCTCTTCAACTTCACCCACCACACACACACACACACACACACACACACACACACACACACACACAGATATACACTTCCTTCACTACTACTGACCACCCAGACATACTTGTGGTTATCTAAGGATAACTTACTAACATGACACACTCATGTTCCCTGGGTCATACACAGTTTGAGGCCATTATTTGTTACCCACATTCATTAAAATTTTAAACCACTCTTTGGATTTGGTCCAAGAATTAGGTTATACCCAAAACACCCCAGCCACAGAAGGAAAGGGCAAGTGGCTAAATAAAATACCTGAGGGAGACCTGAACCAAAGAAAGACTATTGAGACACAGAGAAGAACAGGGCTTCAGAACAACTTAAGGGCCAGAATTAGCTTCCCCAGCCACCCCCTTGCTGAGGCCTGTGTGCCTCAGAGAAGTCCATCCAATGGAGAAGCACCTATCTTTACATAGGATATTTCATTTGGTGCTTATTAGCAAAAAATAAATAAGAAAGAAAATCATGATTTGGGAAGGGTAATCATGAAAGGAGAAGGGAAAGAAAGGATGTTCAGAAAGACAATGCATCAACCTTTCTGGGTGGAAAAGGGCAGAGATGCAGAGAAGAGAGCAGGTCTGGCCCCCACCATGAGGAAGCTACTTATCCTAAGGACAGAAGAAAGGTTCAGCCCATTGAGATTAAGGGTCTCCTCGTAGGCCTGAGTACCACAAAAGATATTTGGCTTAACATATATAACCAAAAGGAGAGAAGCAGCATTTTTGGAATACTCCATTCACAAAGTACCTTGCTCTTCCTAGAGTGAAAGGTGATTTCTTTCAGAGGTTTCAGACTTAAACATTTGGTCAAAACACTCTAACTCAATGGAAAAGAACATTCATTTATATATGAGACTCTTGAAAGATTATCTAGGTTGTTATGATTGGTATTCTTTCAATTATATCATGATCCTGAAGAATGCACTTACATTTTATGACTTGGAGTATTTATTAACTGTTAGAGACTCAGAACTGAGGATAACATAATGAACAGCATAGTCTAGTCTTGATGTTTTTTGTGGTCCACTGAGAAATATATTAAAAAATATAATAAAATGTTGTGAGTATTATGATTGGGATATAATATATATTTTGAAAAGCATAGAAGAAAGTCCTAGAAAATAAAGCAAATGGCATCTTCCCTAAAATGCTGAGGAAGAATAAGAGTCACTCCATGGAAAAAGAATCACTATTATATCAAGTGTCTTATTTTTATTTCTTTTTTAATGATGAAATATTAGCTCCCTGAGCCAAAATGAAGGGAATATGGATGCATAAGAGAGAAAGAAACAATGGTGTGAAAGAGAGGCAGGGAGGAAAAGAGAATATTAATATGAGAATGATGACCATGGGTAGATGTAACTGCAAGGTGGGGGCGTAGCAAGAATGGGTCTGGAGAGGAATGTAGGAAGCTGGTGAGATGGAAAATTTTTTGAAGAACAGCAGCTATCCTATAACTCATCGTGTAGGTTGGCATACTTGGAGAACGGAGGTTGATATTATGAATAATTAAGGCAGATGTGGACATCTGTGGAGAAATGCTGTGATTCTATGGAAAGAGTAGTAAACATAAGAATAGCATGAAAGCTATCACTTGCCTTGGAAAAAACTCAACTCTAAGGACTAGGTAGACAGGTCAGTGAGAAAGCTCTTGCTCCTCTGTCGTAGGCCCCACTTCAGTTCCTCAGTCTCCATGTAAACAGCCTGAACCCACGTTGGACTTCTATAACTCCAGTGTGCTGAAGATGAGAAGGGAAGTGGAGATGGGGAGAACTTCCCAGAAGCTTGTGATGAGCCCACCTGACTCAAAATGATGTAGACAGGTCCAGGAACATGGACACAAATACATTTGTTCACATTTTTTAAAGTTCAACTTTAATGGAGAAAGGTTTGGAAAAAATAAGGATAAGCATAGAGTCCTGATGGGACGTCTACAAAAAAAAACAAAAAAGACTAGACAAGTTTAAAGAAATAGATGAGGTAGAAGGATTGTAAAGGAAAGAGATAGATTCAGGATCTATCGAAATCTATCTAAATCATGGCAGCCCCTATAGATGGTATGAGGTGCATAGTGGTTAGGAGCACCTTACCTCATTGGCAGAGGTAAGGACAGAGGAACACGTTTTTTGTCACAATGAATCTGAAGGGCTTAAGAAGTTTCCAAGAAGAAATGTTGTGAGAACACATTTGTAACTCAGAGGCATTTTTAAAGAGACTCTAACAGAGGTAAAGAGGCTGTGTGCCAAGATTTTTTTCCTCCAATGCTATGACCTGAATGTTTTCTTTCCCCTAAATTCATATGTTGAAATCCTAACACACACACACACACACACACACACACACACACACACACACACACACACAAAATGCTGGTGTTGGGAAGTGGGGTCATTAGCAGGTAATTAGGCACCATGATGGGATATTACCTTATTAGAGAAACCCCAGAAAGCTAACTTGCCCTTTCATCTAGAGAGGACACAGCACAATTATGTCATTGTTTTTAAATGCCATCAAAACTGGACCTTCAGGACACAGCAAATATGCCTTCATCTAGGACAGTCTAACCCGAAGAAAGGCAAGAGATGAGTTCCTGTTGCTTATCTTCTCTCCAGTTTAATCCAGTGTGCTGTCACATTGTGTTGAAACATCACCACCTAGAAGCTGGGTGTCAAGAGCAAAGTTAACAAAGTAAGCTGAGAAAACCTGACGAGCCAATGTGCCCCAGCTTCTGCAGGAGGTGTCAGTGAAGTACTGACTGCAAGAACACAGTCAATGGAATCACACACAGAACGTCCAGGTGGCCATTCGGATTTTGTATCATTTCTGTATAAACTGGTTATTTTGGTTTTTGCATTGATTTGTCAGAAGCCTATTTTTTTTTTGTTCTGTTAATGATGATTGGTTAACATGCAACTTACATAATGCCCAATTATATAATTATTAAATTAAAAATGAATTAATGTACATCAGCTAGTGTCTTGTTTTTTCTCAGTGTTATGAATAAAATACCTAACAAGAAGCACTTGAGGAAGGAGTCAGTTTACTTCAGCTTGTAGTTGGAGGTCAGCGGCCATCACAGTGGGGAAGGCGTGGCATGAGGACCTTGAAGTAAGCTTGGCTGCATCCAATCCACAGAGCAGAAGCTGGTTTTTACACTGTCCAGAATCCCAGCTCATGATTAAGGCGGCTGTCTCACCTCAGTCACCATGATCAAAAAACCAACAGAGTCATGACCAGATGATAACCTGATCTGAATAATTCTTTGCAGGTAGGTGCAGAGGCTCTTCCTAGGTGACTCCAGGTCCTGTCAAGCTGAAAATCAGTAAAACCCACCACACAAACAAGGCCATTTGATGCCATTTCGGAAGCAAAGACCATCATGCTTCAGGCTGCAATTTATTCTTTTTTTGTACATTTATTCATTTACATAATCTAGTCACTTAAACGATATCTAATATAAAGCTTTCACTATTCTCTGCTGTGCTATTTTGATGGAATGATACCAATTATTTAGGCATGCTAAAAATTCTCTAGAATTCGGCTGGGGAGATGGATCAGTGGGAAAAGGCTCTTGCTTGCAAAGTCAGTCAGCCCACATTCAATTCTTCAGTACCCAGATGCACAAAGTACTACATGCATCTGGAGTTTGTTTGCAGTTGCAAGAGAATTCTCTTTCTCTCTCTCTCCCCCCCCTCCTTATAAAATAAATAAAAATAAATCTCAGAAATAATGACCTTCTGGAAGCCGAAAGGTCTTTATTTAACTACAACTCCAACTCAATTTAGTAGTGTAAGCCTAAGCAACCAAATAATTCTATGTATTTGTTTATAAGCTGAAACATTTTGGCTTTACTGAGTGTGAAGAAGGAAGTTATTTTTTGGCCTTCACCTCATTTCTGCTCCTTAGCTTGTTTGAGCTTCACACACTACTTCTACCATGGCTCCTTGATCCTCGGGCTTTGCACTTGATTGAGTCATCTGACCACATAGAAAACACTGGAAAGAAAAAGTACTATGTTGGGACATTTTCCAAAACCTTGTAAATCTGAGGATATCTTTATAATACAATAAAATCATTGGGTCAGAATTCTCTTTCTGTCAAATCTTTGAAGATATTTTTCATTGCATTATGGAATGTTTATTTTCACAAAGGAGAAATGTGAACCTTATTAGATTTGACTTCTTTCAAAGTAACCACTTTTCTTCCTTCTGGATGTTGGAAGATTTCTTTCATCTTGAAACTTAACAGTGTTCTGGGGTGTTTTGTTTGTGCATTTGTACACTGATTTTACTTGAAACTCTTGCATTCTCTAGGCCTCCCAAGCCAGCTCCGCATGTGCTTGGAACAGACGATTGTTACCCACAGTACACTATTATTTCTAGCCTATTTACATCATTTTCTTGAAATATCCATATTCTGTAGCCTAGATCTTTCAGATGTTTGTTAATCTGTTATTTTTCTAAATTTTTATAATACTTTTTGGTGGCCTTCAATTTTTTCTTTGATACTCATTCTAAAATATTTTATCTTTTCAACACACACTTAATTTTCTATTATTTTTTTCTCTTTGTTTACACTTAAAGTGAAGAATGAAAGACAGTGTTTTGGGGGGGTTATTACCTTAATGATCTCCATTTTCTTTTCCTGGGAAGTAGGATACATAGTTTTGCTGAGAAAAATCAACATGAAGGATACCTGAGATTAGAGAAATAGTGATAGTTCTAGAGGAAGATAAAAGGAATTAGCCAAGAAAATATATAGAAATGATGACAAAAAAAGAATATTTAGCTAAAACCGAGAACCATAAATTTGTGGCTTTTACTCTCAGGGAACATAAAGTTCAGTTGCGGGAAAAACAAGATAGCAAAACCATTATAACCCAAAATACTCAAAACGGTTGGTGATTGTAAATATGCAGTGCAAAAAAATTTATGACTAACACAGTTTTCTTTTGATGATAATCAGACATTGCAAAACATTTAAGAAAAAACATTTTCTTTCCATCAAAAAGTCTAGAACAATAACAATCAACAGTTACATCCCTCGCCACTTTCTAATGTGTTTCCTAATACACGTATCTTTGAGGAACTGGGGAGATGGTTCTCTGGGTAAAGTTCTTGCCCAGATCAAGCACAAGGACCTGAGTTCAAAGCCCCAATACCCAAATCCTGTGCTTGCTGTGGCACTGTATGCCTGGATTCCCAGTACTGGGAAGGCAGAGACAGGAAGCCTCCTAGGGTTTGCTGACTAGTGACTCTGGCTGAATCAGTGAGTTCTAGGTTCAGCAAGAACCCCTGCCTCAAAGGATAAGGTGGAGAGCAACTGAGGACGTCACCTGAAGCTGAGATATGGCCTGCATATGCACATGTGCAATACACAAATGTACACACACAGCCCTGTCCACACACACTGCCCACACACATACAATATATATACATATGCATGCATACACACCATATGGACAGAAGGTGCAATATATATGTAAAATTGATTTCTTATACATTTTTAAATAGTATATGTTGAATTTTAGCTCTGTATCCTGAATGTATTTTATGTTTAATTTTGAATTTTAGGTATAATTTTAAAAAAATGGCCTACTGTAATTTCTCTTATTTCCAATACATGTATACACATATATTTGACACTGATTAATCTGATATCATTAATGAAAGCCTGGAGAACATTCTAAAGACCACTCTACTAACTATACATTATATTTTGAGTAATAGATTACATTATTCATAATATAACTTCATAATAACTTTATAACAACTTTGGAAATAACTTTACAAAATAATATAAAATTGTCAAGTGTAATTTAGAAGTAATTATAGTATTCACAGAGAATAATATAATGCTAATCTCTTTGAAGCATTTTTAGGTATCCAAGATAACTATCAAGTGTGAAATTAAAATTTAATCAATATCTTGCCTCATTGCCCATTTACCAAAGTAATTAGCAAAAGATGAGGAGATTTACTTTGTTCTAGGGGCTCAAAGAGCTGGAGGATGCAGGAGCAAGAGAGAATACCACAAATGAGAAATTTTTGAAAATATTAAAGTTGTATTATAGATTCACACTTAAAACTGTAGTTCGAGAATGACATACCCAACATACCAAGTAAAAGTAGACATGAACGAATGAGCTCAGCATCAAATCCTCCCAATAAGTACTTTTGTTGTGTTCATGTCATATACATGTGTAGCCTGTATAATAGGTCTTCTCAGACTGTTATCACAAAATGCTGCAGAATGGAGGGTTTAAACAGCAGAAATTTAGGTTTTAATACTTTAGGCTAGAAGTTCATGATCAAAGTTTGGCCCAATTCTGTTTTTTAGCTCTCTTCTTGACTTGTAGACAATTGACTTCTCTATTTCTGAGCACAGATAAAGTGATCTCTCTGTTTCTTATAAAGTCACTAATCCTGTTAGATTGAGGTCCTACCATTATAATCTCCTTTAACCCTAACTACATTCTTAGAAACTCTATTTTTGAACAATAGCTACCCTGGAGGTTAGGCTTCAATATATAAATCAAGGGAAAGGCACAAATATTCAGTCTATGACATGATTGATAGGAGTATTGAAAAATGTACTCACTTTCTTTTAAAAGATCTACCACTTTGGATCTATTTACATAGATTGTAACTATTGTTAAAGAGACACAGGTAAAAACACATTTCATCCCATCCTGGTCCTTGTGGATTTCTTTGAAACTTGCTGATCAGTTCAATTTTACCCTGTCCTGTCGCCGTGATCTGCCATGAGGAAGTAGAGGTGAAGAGCAGAAACAATATGATGGTACCTGGGGGGTTCCCTCTAAATCTGTCTAAGTGACCCCAAATCATACACTATGTAGGTTGAAAGGATATTTCACAAAGTCTTATGTTCTTTCTCAAAAAGTGATTATTTTTAGCTAACACACAAAAGTTTATTTGCAAAATTCTCATCTTTGAATAAGTGACCTAATTGGGTTTCTTGGAGTATACAGGAATCTATTTTACATGTTGAAAATGTTTAGATATTGTCTCGTGACAAGTTTATTTCCTTGATAACATTGTTCCTAGCCATCCTTCTATGTAAGCTAATGCACCACAGTTTCCAACTGTGCCTAAAATAATTGTAGTAAAATTGTTTCCAAATGTGGATCTTGACAATAGTTTTTGTAACAGTGCTGGTAGATAATACTATTAAATAACTAGTCTAATAATCTACCTATAATTTAGATCATGTTCATTGCAGGGAACTCTTCTTTTTATCCTTCTGACTTAGATGGATACATATCTTTCATGTTTTTGTTTTTGAGGTGAGTGGGTGAGTTACTGGACTCGTTTATATTTGTTTTTGTTTAATTTAAGACAACCTATATTTCTGGAATTTTGTTAAAAAGCAAAGTATCTTATAACCTTTTCAATCCCTATGCAATAGCTCACTATTAAAACATTTGTCCCAGGTATTAAAATGACATGTGAAGTGATATTTATTGCACCAGAATAAAGGGTTGTTTTTTTTAGAATCGCTTTGTCTCTGAGTATACTTACATTTGCTTCCTGACATGAGCAGGCTTCCTGGATACACCATGCACAAGCTCCTCTTGACTTATATACATCAAACAATGTGGGAGTCGTTGGAGTATATTATTTTAAAAAACAGGTCTGGTACTTTCTTGGCTCTTCTGTAACTGTTATTATTGGAATTTTTACAATTTTTTTGGAATTCAATGGGACCCTACAATTTCCTAGAGTCTAGGATTTCTTCTTTCCTGTGTTTTTATGCCACAAAGCTGAATTTCAAAGAGAAGCACAAGAAACACTCTTCTTTCTGTGAAGAATAAAAGGGCCTCAGCAAATTCCTAATCTAATTAACATCTTTAACAACTTAGACAATAAATTGAGTGCAAGTGCTCTTGAAGCCTTGCAGTACCTTGTTAAGCTCCTTTCCCAGAGGGCTATAAATCAAGGGAGAAACACGAAGGTCCTTGCATATGTTTGTTGCTTGTTCCAATGTAAAAGGCTGATTGCTTTACCAACTGCTCATTTAGACTGGACTTTTTTTTTTTCTTGTTTAGCATTTCACGTTTTGAAAAGAGGGCCTTCTGAATGCATGGGACTATATCTTGGCTCAGTTCCTCAGGCCAAAATCTAATAACCTGGCTACTTAGTTTATTGTGAATTGTGTGCATTTTTCAGAGAATAATGAGCAAGTTAAATTTATGAAATAAGGGTATACATTGCCCTTTAATAGTTGGCCGGAAATCTTTTAGTGCTGTTGGGTTTTTTTTTTTTTTTTCATTTCTTTCTTATCATGAATTTCTTTGGGACACTTTTAGGGAAATTAATTCGTTCTGTAGTGAAGATAATGATATTGTTCTAAAGACCCTGCACCATCATTTGTGTTCAGAGAAGCCAACATTTTATTTCATGACTGTAAACTGATACACAGATTGGAAGGCAACTACTGATTAGCCATCTGGGTGTAAATTGAGTCCATTCCATGTTTTAGTTCTATGCAACAGATTAGCTGAGGGAGGTGTTTTGTCCCTATTCTAATCCATTAGTAGAGCAAGTACTTGACTCCTTCCTGATACATACATGGTCATGATGCTAAAGTTTGTCTAACATTTTTTGATTTGTTTTTTTTAAAAAGTTATTTAGCCAATGTCTACTGTGAAACTCAAATTATGGAGTGTCTCAAGAAAAGATCCTGACTTTGTATAAACAGAAAGAGAACTAATTCTTTTAAAATCTACTCCAAAGAGTTTTAACTATTGTCACACCATACTCAGCCACCAAGTAGATTAGCAAAAATAAAATTTTAAAATATTTTTCAATGTATCCATAAAATAACAACCACAAAAGGGATTGTGGTATATTCACAAAACAATAGAGGAAATACTAAAGAAAAAAATAGAGAACTATCTCACTAATAATTAATTAACTCTTTATAATGATACCCTTTAACATTAGCTGTACATAAATTTCAACAGCAAAATATGTAAATAACAAGATAATGCAAAGAAACTTAGAACTTTCATATGTTACTTCTAGTATGAATATGGACCATATTTTGTACAAATACATTATATATCTATACAAACTGTTATCATAATTCAGCAATCCTATATCTGGTTATCTATCAAAGCAACTGACAGAAATGTTTTAATAGTTCTACTTTCCCTGATAAAAAATAAAAAAAACGAAAAGGGCCTGATGGTAAATAAATGGTTAATTAAATTATAATGCATTGGTCACATTCTTATCCAACCTCTGAAGATGGTTATAAATACTGTAAAGTAGCTTGGAAAAAAAAGCTTGACCTAATGTTAGGGAATAAAATTTTTGTGCACCCTATAATCATAGGTATGTAAAAATATGCCGATGAAAAATAGAGACTAATATTCTAAAATAATAGTAGCTACTCTTCTGAGGTAGGAGGTTAGGAATATTATTCTTTCTCTTCTTACCAATCTTCTTGTGATGTGATTATATTACCACTGTTTTTATAATATTTATTTTTAAAAATGCAAGCTTTGCAATTTTAACCCACAATTTGTGAATTATAAACAAAACCTGAATAAAAATTAGGAAGTAAAATAGCCATATATCTATTATGTTTTCAGTATGCCTTATTTCTAATTTTTTAGGGTGATACACAGAAGGAGAGAAAAAACTGGAAGATACATGAGTCAAAGACTACTTGTCACTTTCAGAAAAGTTGGTGAGCCATGAGAATTGTTAGTCACTGCAGGGGATTCTTAAAAACTGACTCAATTGTGTCTGTTTCCACATCTCTGAGACAGAGGCTAGAAAATGCTTTGTGAAAACACATTTTCATTAAATGTGTTCTAGGATATGAGCTGGAGCTGATGAAAAGCTGAATGTTTGGAATGAGAAGTAAGTCAGCCAAGAGTCAGGCTGGGAAAGACCTCGCTGAGAATGTTGTGTTTTTTTTTTTTTTCAGAGTAATTTCACAAATCATCTAAATAAGCACTTATCCTATGGGGTTCTGACATGAGACAGAACTTTTCAGGTCTGTTTTCTAGATGAGCTTCTAGTGTGCTGAATAGTTTTGATGTAACGTCATTTTTAAATGTAAGGTCACCAGATATCTGAATTTTCAGGAGAAAACTTGGGCTTGCTGTCTGCATCCCGAGTTGTATTGTGTCATTGCTTGGAAGGAACAACACGGAGATGTTAGCTGCTCCTGGGGAAGACAGGGTTGAGCTGGACTTTCTTCATGGCATCAATATTCAGAAACGCATTTGTTCCACACAATCATGAAGAACTCCGTGAAGGAAGGCACTGAGCACATTGTTGAAGTGCGCACCTGCACTTCTCCTTGAGGGCTCTATGAGATTTCAGCTCTTTGTATCCTCTCTAGATGACATGAGGGAGGCTTGGATTATTCTTTTTCATCATACATTCAATAGCAAGATAGAGCATCAAACCACTGAAAAGTTTCCAAAATGCAAGTTATCTTTGCAAAAAAAAAAAAAAAAGATCTACTGAACTGGTCTATTTTAAAGAGATCTCTTTACCTCCCCTGACCTGGAAGGCTGTACATCTAGGAGAGCATGTGTATTTGCAGAAAATGAATCCAGCCTCTTAAATCAGAGCAGTCAGAAAAAAAGCCAGAAGTCTCTAGTTTCCTGACTTGCGTGACTTGTGTACATAGCAGCTTTAGAGGGGAGGCATTACAAGTCCATGGGATCTGGAGGGGTTGAGTGGTCGGCCCGCTCCAGGCTGGTTGTATCAGTGCCCCTCAGCATTTAGTGTTAAAGACAACTTCTCACACATACTGGGAGAACCCAGGCAATTGCTGATGTGTTACAAATCATAGGAACTAAATTAGGCTGAAAGATTTCTTTTTTATAATTTGCAAAGAAAAATATTTTAAATTTACTCTGCCCTGGTACAAATGCTACCTTGGTAGAGTGTTGACCTATATTTATCTATAGTTTTAGTAATGAACTCTTTCTGGTCATTTGGATAAAATGAAATAATATTATGATGCTTATAAATCTCTAGTTTTCATGGTGATCCTCGCTGTTATAAATATCGCTAGTAGGCATAATTTTTCCAACCCATTCATGTATCCCTGAGTACTCCAAAAGCTGTTATTGATCTCAGATAAGCTTCTTGACATGCGTTTGATTGATAATTTTTATATATGCACATCATGTGTTTTGATCATGGTCCCCTCTGATTACTTTTGCCCCTCCTCCCCCAATCCCTTCCAGAGGAATTCTCCAACCAGACTTGCTTCTATTTTGATAACTGTTGTGGTCAGCTTTCTAGTTGCTGTGCAGAAAGAATCCAAGCAAAAGCAGCTTGTGGAGGAATGGGTTTATTTGGCTTACAGACTCGAGGGGAGACTCCATCCTGGCAGGGAAAACAATGGCATGAGCAGAGGGCTGGACATCACCTCAGCCACAGCACTGGAAACAGCGGCAGGAAGGTGTGCCAAACACTGGCAAGAGGAAGCTGGCTTATAACCCCATAAACCCGCCCCCCAAAACACAGCTCCATCAAGGTTGTAAAATCCAAACTGCCATCAGCTGAGGATCAATCTATCAGAACACATTCATTTGTTTGTGGTGGACACCTGGATCAAACCATGACAATAACATTTCTTTTTGTGATTCACGTTCATGAACCATCACCACATGTTGATAGACTCGGTATAGTGCAATTAATAACAGGTTCCATGAGGTCGTGAATGCCACAGCCACTGCGTGTCCAGAACACAGCATTCCAAAGCACACCTTCCTAACCTATGGATTCCATATTCTTTCCTCATCCTCTTTCATAATGTTCGTTGAGCTTTGGAAGGTATGACAGAGATGTCTCATTTGATGCTGAACATTTCCTGTCACTTCTCCATAATTTTGTAAGATGACTCTCCCCAGTCATCTGAGAAAAGTTAGTCTAATCAAAAGTGAAGGCAACGCTGCTATATGAGCAGGAACATAATTAATTAAAGGGCAATTTGTTGGGCACAACATAGCCATTTAGCAAAACCACAGCAATAGCATCCCCCATAGTACCTAGGACTTTCTATGACATAGGCTTTTGGCTAGGTTTCAGTACCAAGCATGAATTCCCTCCTATGAAGCAAGCCTATAATCCAATCAGAGAGCAATTATTGCCCTCATAACACCCATAACATTATTGATCTAGTAAGTTCATCTTGCCTTGGTGGCTGGTTGTAGAGGTCACAGGATCACTGCTGGTTAAGTCTCTTGATGGCTGTAATCCCTCAGCAGCCTGCATAGCACTTTCAGCACTAAGGCAGCCAGGTTCTAGCTCAGTGATTGGTCAGTACCTAGCAACCGATGCATGTGGTGACTTCAGCAATAGGGTCTTACTTCTAGTTCTGATGTTGACAATCATTTTTTTCCTGTATGTATGTATGTGAAATGTATGCATGCATGCATGTTTGTATGAAGGCTAGAGCATGTGCACAGATTGGAGGCCAGAGGAAAACTGTGGGTGTCAACCTAAGGTACTCAGTATACCTCTTTTTGAGACCAAGTATTTCATTGGCTTGGATCTCAATTTGGCTCTACTGGCTGGGCACTAAACTCTAGGCACCAACTCTCTCTGGCTCCTCAGTGCTAGGATTAAAGGCAGAGGCCATCAGGCCTGCATATACATGAGCTCTGAGGAAATAACCCAGGTCCTCATCCTGTCAAGACAAGAACTCTAATGACCTTCTTCATTCATAATGTGAAGTGTTTTCTCCACTGACCATATACATTTGAGATTCCTAATAGCACTTCATTCTTCATGCAGGCCAGCTCCCTGTTCATTGCTTTATATAGAAAGATAGCAGCGATGAAATCTCTTGTGAGGTTTTGATTGCTTTCCCTCAAGAAGAGGTAAAAAGGAAAAGTGCTTTTGTGATTCTTGTTTGCATTATTGTGTTTTGTGATCTCATAGAGAAGCAAAGCTAAACAAAGAAATTAGGTTGAAAAACTTCTAGGTGCCATTGATGAATCAACAGGCCATAATTTTTGTAACTAGCTTGATATGGTGCATCTCTAGAATAAGCTATGTACTTTGTGTATGACAGATGCTCAGTGACCCTGTGCTGGATCAGAATCCGATGAATGATATGAAAAACCTCTGATGCACAAATCTATGCACTACACTTCATGAAAGATGAATCAGAATTTTTCAGAATTGTCTTCCCAAATTATACTAAAAAAGATGATGACTGGGATTCTGGGAACACAAACAGCAATGAGTTTGATTAGATAATACACCAGTCACACTGTCACTAAGAAAACAGTTCAAATATTAAATCATTTTATAAATATACACAGTAACAACCGTGTTTATCCCAAGTGTGCATGAATTGGTCATCCAAACAAAAGATCTCTTTGGATGTTTTGTTTCTTAATATGTTAACTTGCAATTCTGAGTCATCCAAGTATGCCCGATGAGAGTTACTGGAATTAAATGGGCATGAGTGAATTTAAAAATAACCTAATTTAGTAACAACTTAAGAAAGTATATTTTGAAAGAATAGCTTGACTAGACATATAGACCACCCTGTTTACAATTATTCAATTTTTGTACAGTCTAGAAAAGGCAAATTTAGAGAAACAAAGTATATTAGTGGCTGTCTTGTGTAGGAGGAAGGGAAAAAGCATAACTGTCAATAGCAGCACAGAATTCCAAGGGCCATGGAAATAGGATAAAGCAAGAATGTGGAGAAGAATATATAACTTATAAATTTTACTTAAAATATATACTCAAATATTGAAGAATGGCTTATTAAAATGCTATCTTAGTAGCTATTCCCATAAGTTAGTTTAAACTTCCTATACAATCTGTCATTTTCTTCCCATAGAGGTCAAAGGAAACAAATTCTAGATAGTTGTCTGTCTTTCAACATTTGAGAAGATATGCATACCTTATCTTCCACTTTTAGCTTTGTTCTTATAGAGCTCAGGTAATTACAATGCCCCTTACATTATCTGGAAGGAAGTACAAATTTTATGGATTGTTTCCTGTCTGTCTTTGCCTTAGCCCTCAATACTCAGAACATATAATACCCGTTCCATGAATAAATGAAAAACTACATTAATGTATGACTCGAAAATAGCATTGTTAATCTGATGGCAGAATCTCTTATAAATGTTGGAATCTGTTAAGTAAGTTATACCTTGCTATACACTGAAGGACTTTATGTTTGTTTAAGATTAATGTACAAATCAAACATTTCAATTTTGCACTATTTTGTCTATATACTAGATGTTGTGATATATTCCCTTCCCTGGCATAAAGGAGGTGAAAATACAGTCACAATGTTATACCAACTTGCAAAAATACAATGAAAAGTCATTTTACAATTGTAGAAAGAACTTATGGCATATTCTCCTTTACTCATAAAACCAAGTTGGAAAGACACACTTGCAGCTCAGTTTTTGGCAGTAGACCATGCTCAGAAACAAAATCAATAAAAGTCAGGTTGAATTAAGGAATTGATGGATCAAGGAAAGGAATTTTGGCATACAACAGAGATCATTTCTCTAGAACCTGAGTTAGATCCATAGCAGTCAGTTCCATGGAGCTAACATGATAGATTTAAGCCAGTCACAGGGTGCTAATTTCATAGTCCTTTTCTTCCCCCCAACCAGGTGTTCTCACATAGGTGTTAGAGGTAATTAAGTGCCATTTTCTCAGTAATTCAGAATCTGCAATGAATCAAAAACCTTTTGTTGCAGAACTGGCAACATGGAGTTTGTTATGAAGCACTCTGATTCTAGCTGATTTCATGCTCAGAGCAATCACAAAGCTATTAGACAATTGATTTTCTCACCATAAACCACATTTAAAAACCTTGGTGTGCACACAAATCCTTACATCAACGTGCCCATATATACCCACATACAAGCATGAATATACTAATATAGCTGTATTCCTCTATTTGTTGTAATTGCTGAAAGTATAATATTTCAGTATTATGTTCAAAATAAAACCTGCTACTTTTGAACCCAAGTGTTTTTCTATATTTCAATTTTTTACAGAGATGCTCATGAAAAAATGCAATTGATTCGTATGTAGCCATTGATTTATACTAAGTAAACAATGAGATTTTTCCTTTTCATATAAAATCCCTGGAGAAAAATAAGGAGGCACCCTAAATGAATAGTCTGTCTCAGAGGTATACAAGCTTACACACCTTTCAACTGAGTCATATGTATTATGAATTCACTGGAAAATTTCCTTCTTCAAGCTGCTCCAGGAGTTGTGCACTCAGTGTTTGGCTTATAAGCATGCTCTCTTGGCAGGCTTGAAGGAAACAGCTGGTAGCTGCTCTCTGTAGTGTTGATCTGGGGGCAGAGGTAAAGACTTCCGAAAACTAAGATTCGACAAATAATATATATATATATATACATATATATATATTTGTGGCCAGAGAACACTTGCCATTCATCGCCCCCATCTTCAGTAATTTATATCTGCAGTTCCCACTGGGTGTTGAGTTTTCATTTAGAAATGATAAGGCGAATGTGCCACAGCATCTAAGAAAATGTCACTCAGTATCTGCAAGGCTCTCTTGTGGCAGGAAAAAAAATCTATGCACTAGAGATCTGTTCTTTCTTCTGTCTCTGATGAATAGAAATACATAGAAATTTTTTAATTGCTCAACAATTAAATTTTTAGCCAACCATTTTAGGGCTCTGAGGAACCAAGGCAAATGAGAAATTCCATAATATTATGTTTGATAATGAATGTCTGTCTTTCCTACTATCTTAGAAACTCCATAAAAATAAAAATATGCTTTTTGTTTGTCATACCAAATTATATACATTGCCTTTAGTACAGTGCTTAGTGCATAGTAGGAAAAGAACACAAGTTTGTTGAAATAAAAAAAATCATGAAATACAGTTTGAGAAAGGTCTCTCACTTGACATTACTGGGTCGCTAATTAACATAGAAACTAGCTTGTTAGATTATTGCTAGGTAGATTCCATAGCACTTAGTGCTTTTATTCTTCAAATATTCCTAGCATGTTTTTCAATTTTTCAAAGTGCTGTTTGCTTGGATAAAGACCTAATTTATCTGTTTGAATTAATGTTAAACAATTTCTTCTTTGTGAGAGTGATGGAAGTTAAAAATTGAAACAGAAATGAAAGCCATCTTCCTGCTGGTTAGCTATTCTATTGATGGATATAAGCAGCTTGAACAGAGACTGGGCATCACCTCTGCCACAGCAGGTAGAAATGGTAGCAGGAAAATGATGCAAACTCTAGCTATACCCTTGAACCTGCCCCCAACAACATACCTCCTCCAGTAAGGCTCTACCTCCCAAATTGCCATCAGCCGGGACTAAGCATTCAAACACATAAATTTATATGGGACACCAAATTCAATCCATCACACTAGTTAAAACAAATCAATTATATCTCAGTCAGTTTGTACTCTGAGTAACAACCTTTGCCCAAACTTGTGTGACCAGCCATTTTCCCCTCCTAAAACACACTCACATACAGAAAGGTCCTCACTTCCCTCTCTGAGGTTCCAGGCTAAATTAATGGCCAAAGAAATACAAATTGAATGTTAATTCTAGTATATGCTTGAACAAAGATGACTCAAAGAAGTCCCTGTTTTGACTTCTGCACAAGTGAACATGGGTCTTCAAAATTGAGAGCTGGTGCTTTGAGGATTAATTTGAAGTTTGTGAAGTTCTGACTCCTGGTACCCAGTGCAAAGTAAGGATAGGAGGTGACATGCTTCACTTTCCCACTGGGATTAGAGTTGAGGTAATTATGGTTCTGGGTTTTGTGCATGTTTGGAATTTAAAACCGTTGCTTTGTCAGTGTGTTGATTTTATGGTCAGTCTCAAGGGTAAGTAGATTTCAAAAACATAGCCAGTTAAGAGGAGAGTTGGCTGACTCTTTGGTAGAAGTATCTGGATAATAGTAGTATCCATCCCACAAGATGGTTTGGGAAAGAAGGTTATAATTGACTTAAGCCATTTTTTGCTGCCTGCTCTTTTAAACCTGTGGCTGGAATGCCTCTTCTGGTCTCTAAGCTCCAGTGCTCAAACACTCCGAGGCTGTCATGCGGCCGAGACTAACACAAAGAAAGCTTTGTGCTTCATCACTTGCCTAGGTTTGCCTGCAAGATCAAAAATGAAAGCACTTTCCATTTGAATTGGAATTGAGCAGTAAACATTCTCTTGATAGAACTCTGAGGATTTCTCTGTGCAGTGTAAGAAAATCCAAAAGTAAAACTGGATTGTCTCTCCTGATGGTGGTAAAAATGGAATCAGATTTTTTTTTCTCAAAATGTCACAGGTTATAGTTAAGGCATCCATCAAACTGTGTAGTTAAATATGAAATGATACTTACAGTTGGAAATGGTATTTAGGAACATAGTAAAACCATAGTCATTGAGAGTTTGTGATACTTTCAACAAGGGCTTACCTAAAGTTTTGCTTAAAATGATTTATAGAGAGTTTGTAAATCAATTCAATAGGTAAGGACATTACAGAGGGCATTCCAGTGACTGATTCCAGCATCTTCCAAATATATTAGAAATGCCAGTGTTCATAACAGCCATTTACATGTAAAGTCCATTGTCCATGACAATTATTTTACTAGACAGTTTTGTCTGTAAGTAAATAAATGCAACAGAAACTTTTCCCTACAAGAATTATCTAACTAAGCAGTCCTGACCCCACTTTTTTCTTTCTTGTTTATAGATCTCAGCAACAGCACCAGGCACAAGGTGGAAAAAAGCTTACAGCAACTTAATCTTGTTGTTGTTTTTTCCCACTATAGTGAACCCTGTAAAATATCACTAAGAAAAGTAGAACCACAAGGATATGACACTATATGGTTATGTTTTCTTCCTGTGCAGTTAGGGCTAATACTATGGAGCACATCTCCAACTAAGAACAAATCCTTGGAGGTTAACTATGGCTGCTAGAGGTGAGAATCTGGAGGGAGAAAGATGGGCAGAGCTAGGATGTTCAATATAGTGAAATCAGAGTACAGGGAACCCCTGCAGGTACTAAAGGGTCCTCAATCTATGTCACTGTAGTATTGTAGTCATCTTCTCATTGCTGGGACAAAGCACCTGACCAAAAGCAGCTGATGGGAGGAAAGGATTTATTTTGGTTTACAGACTCAAGGGGAAGCTCCATGATGGCAGGGAAAAGGATTGCATGAGGAGCAGCACCTCCTAGCCAACATCACGTGGACAACAGTAGCAGTAGAGTGTACCAAACACAGGCACGGAGGAAATTGGTTATGGCACTCATAAGCCTGCCCTCCCAAAACACACCTCCTCCAGCAAGGCTACAATTTCCAAATTGCTACCAGATGGGAAGCTAGCATTCAGAATACAGGAATTTGTGTGTCACACCTAGTTCAAATCACCACAGGTGGCTTGGTGCTACCTCCCAAAGGGAATATAAATGAACTAGAAATCAGTGCTCAGAGAGTGAGAAGTTGCCAGCCCTTGAAAATGGAAGAAAGAATGAACAACACACGTTTAGAGCTGGCAGAGACACCAAGATCCCTAAATCTAAAGATGTGCCTTTGATCTCATTTGTCCCAAGAGCCTTGGCCATTCTTGCTATGTCAGGAATATAATTTGCAAGGTCACTTGCCTGAGCACATTGGGTACAGTTAGGATAGAAAGCTCAATGAAGGTGCACTGAGTGGGGCAGAATAGAGCAAAGATTTTATTGATTTGTTAATTATTTTTATTATTTTTTTCTGTTGATGTGAAAAATGACGTGTAAAGGCAGCAGCTGATCTAGAATTCTCTGTCCTGCTCAGTGCAAGGTGCAGGTGTGCTGACGCTGCTCCCTTGGAGAATAAGGAGTGGGATTTGTGCTCGAAAAGTCTGTGGTAAGGACCTGTTGAAACACCTCACCTATGCAGGCATGGTGTCACCTATTCTTGCTTATGTCTCCAGGCATGATTTCCATGATATTCACCTTTATAAAAATATTTTATTTGTCTATGTTTGTATATATGGCTTTGCCACCATAAATGGACTCCAGACACATGTGCCACTTTTATTTCTGGCTTTACATGAGTACTGGGGAATTGAACCCAGGCCTTCAGACTTTTATAACAAGCACATTTAACTCAACAGCCATCTTCTCAGCCCAACAATGACTTTTTAAAGTATACACACACACACATACACACACACACACACACACACACACACACACACACACACATATATATATATATATATATATATATATATATATATATATATATATATATATATATATAATTTCTCGAATACCCCTCCTGTTGTTTAAGGGCTTTGCCTTCCTTCCTTCTCTTAAGTTCTACTACTAAAAATTCTCTAAACTAAGAGGCTGTCTTTTTTCTCCATCTTGAGATGAATAACACATTCAAGGAATTTCTGTTTTCAAGAAAATTCTGCTTATCTAGTCCCCATAACACTGAAAAAAGTGGCCTACAAAAGAGAAAAATAAAGACACCTTGACATTCCATGACATGCCTTTTAAAGCTATTCGTGGGCAGAGATGAGGATGAAAAGGGATTGGAGATGGGGATTTCCCAGTCTGCAAGATTAGGGATACATTACAGCATCTTTCTGAAATTTATTCTTACTAACAGTTATGGTGACAAATCACCAAGGCCCCATAATCTAAGTACGGTTCCAGACACTGACTCTTACTGAAGCTTGAACATGAAGATAGGCTTTGATGGTAAGAAAATGCCCAGGATGTCTTTTTTTTTTGATATCTCAGAAATATGAGTCACAAAGCAATTGTGGATACTTAGTATCTATGAGGTCATGAGGGTCTCCAACATGGAGTCAGAGAAGTCCCACTGTGTCAGACATTGTGTTACTGTGGCAAACATCTAAGAGAAACAATTTACAGTAAGAGAGGTTTATTTTGGTTCACAGTTCTAGAAGTATGAGAACATGATTGGCCAAGTAGACTGGTTTTCTGTCCATGGAAAGGCAAAGGCATCATTGAGAAAGGTCATGGAAGAGATAAGTTATTCTCCTCAAGGTAACAAGGAAGCAAAGAGGAAACCCATGTATAGCCAGATGCACAAAGAAGCACACGCTTCTGGAGTTCCTGTGTAGCAGCTAGAGGCCCTGATGCACCCAATCATTCTCTCTCTCTCTCTCTCTCTCTCTCTCTCTCTCTCTCTCTCTCTCTCTCTCTCTCTTCCCTCCTCTCTCCTTCTCATATTTGTGAATGTGGGAGGGGTATGAGCATATATGTGTTACAAGGATTTTGTTCTGAGACAAATAGAAATGGTTAGTTTTCAATTCAAACAGAAACACATTCCTACCATCAAGAATTTTGTGAAGAAACGTAAACTTGAGTTTAGAGATGTCAAAATATCATGGGGAAGAAAGTCAGGTGTTCTAGAACAGAATAACAGGATTATAGTCCCAATCTGAAGTATGAAATTGTGAGACCCTGGTCTAGTTAGGTAAACTGAGTCTAAACTGTTTCTTCTTTAAAATGAGGAGAATAATGTCATCTACCTGAGTTCAGATGCTCCTCCAAAAGCCTGGAGTTCTAGTTGGGACTACAGACCCCCACTTGTGACCTTAACAAAACCTTTGGGTTCTATATAGGACTGTTGAACTCCACTCATCTGTTACAAAAGCCTTGGGTTCTAGATGGGACTACAGACCTCCATTCTCTATCTGTAAAACTGTGGCAGGGAGAAGAAGTAATATAAAAATCCCACTTATGTAATGGCAATACCTATCCCCTGTGCTGGGATTTTAAGAAATGGGGAAGCTTCTATTTTTGGTGGAGGATTTTTCTGGGTTAGACAAAAGCATTTAGTCTTTGTGCTACAATAGATTATCTGGGTTTCTGTCTCCTTTTGGGGACATTATGCTATTAATTGTCACTGAACTGAAAGGGGTCTTCCAAACCCAGATCATTTTAGAAATTTAACCCAAAACTTCAGACAGATGTCTCTAGCTGGTTTTGGTAGAAGAGCTTTTTGCTTTCATTTCTCTGAGAGCTTGGTCAGTGTGCTTGGTGTCAGGATGGTTAGTGGAATGTAAGCTGGACAAATATGGCCATCAAAAGTCAGGGACTGGGGAGATCTAAAGGATTGAGAAAGGTACCATGCTTTCAATAAGGAAACCCTTCACGTTCTCTCAGGGACTGAGGTGGGAAACAAGAGGGAAGGGGCATTGGCTTTGAAGTTACCATTTCCTTTATACATATCCAATAGACATACACTCTGTGGAAGTGGTGTAACACTGTGAACTCAGCAAGCAGAGCTAAGCATGTGGTCTTTTTTGTTATAAGCATTTGTGAGATTCAATGGGAATTCAGGGACTTTGGTGCAGGGAAATGGAATGTATGGATTTACCAACATGGGGTGTGTTGTTGTTGTTACAGTTAAATTCTAAGAACTATTGAGTATGGATATATACAACCATGTATAATATGCATGTAGGAAGATGATGTATTAGGGTTGATATCTGTAGGTTCAAGTCCATTTCAAGCACAGAAAAGGAACTCACTGTTTAGTTCCCAAAGATAATTTTATTTTTTGTAAAATCTCTTCATCAAAAGGGCAGTGATGTTGAATCCCAAAATTATGGCTTTTTAATCCAGGAATTATTAAAATTGACTGCTATGTAAATAACTGTAATACAAGACAATGGATAAATATTATGGAAAATAATGACTAAGATTCCAAACCTGTAACCTTCAGGGTGATTTTATTTGAACCATGCAGTTTTATTAAAAAATGGACGTGAGTTGTACTTAAAGATTGACTATTTCACTGAAAATGCAATTCTCTATTTCTGTTGATGGGTAAATGATCTTCAATGGCAGAGCTTGCATGCCATGAATTTCTCAGTGGCAATTATATGCTGTAACTGAAGGCCCCGTGGAATCCACCAGAGTTTCTGGTACTCATTGTAAGTTCCCTATTCTACCTGCATTCTTCATTCATAGTGTCTAGCTTCTCATGAAATTTAAATTCAAGACATTTGACTTAGGCTTAGCTTTATTACACTTACCAACAAACCTTCCTCCATCTTTTTTGGAGTATAAAGGACAATTAGACATTATGTGTCATTAAGGTATACAATGTAATTTTTGTTTACCATGTGAGATTTTATATAGCTTGAGAAATGATCACCACAAGCAATCCTCAAGAGGTTATCTTCTTTAAAGTGGTATAAACACTTAATAATTTTCTTCTTAGTAAAATCCAAATATAGAGTCCAGGATAGAATGGAATGGCTATTGCTAGTGTTTTGGGATGGAAAAAATGGGAAGTTGTTGGTCAAAGATTACAGAGTTTTTACATATGCAAGACAAGGAAGTTCTGGAGATGTAATGTACATTATAGAGATTATAGTTTCCTTCAGACTATTCATTATAGGTTAAATGGATTAATTGTTCAAATGAGTGATTGATATAAATAATGTATATTTTGCTTTTAATTTATTCTCTTTTTTCTTTCTTTGTTTATTTTTTCCAGTTAATGAATATAATTAATCAACCTGTATTCATATTATTCAACAGATTTGATGGTTAAGGAAAATAACCTAATTATTCTGTGAAAATTAACTAAAGGTCATTTATTTAAAATTTAAGGACATAGCCTCTTATACACTGTGAAAACATTGTCCTTAAAAAATAGAAAAAGGCTACAAATTGAAGATTTTGGCCTAGTAACTATTAAAAAACAACTATTTAGAAACAATTGTGGAGAGAGAATTATATAAAATTTTAAAAATAAAATAAAATTACTCAGCTGTAAAGGTGCTTGCCTGCAAAGCCTAGTGACCCAAGTTTGATTCCCCAATACCCACGTAAGGCCACATATACAAAATGACACATGCATCTGAAGTTCATCAGCAGTGGCTAGAGGCCCTGGAGCCCTTATGCTCATTCACTTTCTCTTTTTCTCTCTCCCTTTCGCTTTCTCTCTCTTTCTATTTCTCTCTTTCTCTCTTTGCTTCTGTTTGCAAATAAATAAATATTTTAAATGAGATATTTTTAATTTCCACATTATGAATTATAAATACTGATGATACTAAAAATTTAGCACAAAATCAACAAATCTGAGCAGTTTGATGAAAAATAATTATAAGCCCTATACCAAAGAAGTCATTCACAGGTTATCAACATGCAAGATATTTTACAAAAGATTTTCAATCACTTCTTTTTCATAAATATGTTATTTTTCAAGTTCTCATTTTTATTTAAAAATATGTAGATATGGTGTTTTAGAATCTGTAAAACCTAACCACACATATTTTATAATTTTATTTTAAAACAGCCTTGGTCCAAATATTCAAATAATTATTGTTCTCTTTCTCAAGTTATACTCAGTTATACTATGAGTAGCTAAATGGAAGTCACAATAATAATTAATGAAGTAGCCCACCCTAGAACTCAATTCTGATTTTTGGTCCAGAGCTTTTTCAAGTGTATTAATCCCATCCTCAGTTTGCAATAGAATTCTTTCTAGAATAACAGTGAAATAAAATGTCTAGTCCCAAAGGTGCTACAATGCTAAAATATGAGAAGTGATTTAAATTAATTGTCACGTTCTGTGGTAAAGAAATAAAAATATTATTCAAGCTTAACCTTTGAGACAAACTCAGATATGCACAGCCAAATACTTGGGGAAAATTCCACAAAACGACTTCATGGGAGGGGAAACAGATTTCGCCAAAACCAGGGGCAATGTCCTCCTACTGTTTAAAGTAGAGGCCATACCACTGTGGTATTTTTAGGCCATTTCTCAGAATGCATAATTTTTATCATTCTGACAAGCAGTACAGAATTGCTAAGAAATTTCTTGATATGTCTACCATTTAATTGCTTAAGCAAATGGATAAAACACATCTTTTTCTGCAGTCAGACTAACAGTCTCCTTAGATTTCCTGGTTTTCATGTCTTTATGGATTGACTGCTAAAAATGAGAAGTGACCACACACACACACACACACACACACACACACACACACACACACACACTCGTCTCAATTCCCCTTTTAAGATCTCAGGACCAGGGTTGGAAAGTTGCCCCCAGTGGTTAAGGTGCTTGTCTGCAAAGCCTAGCTACCAGGTTTATTTCTCCAGTACTCAAGTAAAGCCAGATCCACAAAGTGGCACATGCATCTGGAGTTCCTTGGCAGCAGCTGGAGGCCCTGGCGTGCTCTCCCTTGCTCTCCCTCTCTTTCTCTCTGTTTCTCTCTTACTGAAAACAAATAAAAATAATATATAATTTTTAAAAATCTCAGGACCCACTTGTCTAATATTATCTTGTCTAATAATAGAATTTCTCCTGTGAGGAAAGATGTCTAATAGTATCTTGTCTAATAAGAGTTTCTCCAGTGAGGTCAGACATTTTTAGGGTAAAAATCTGGCTTTTCATAATTCAGCTATGTAAGTAGATCAGTTAACTTCTTGCAGCTTACTGAGTATATATGAAATGTATAGTCTGTTATAAAATATGTTAGAGGCTAGAGTTAGAGAAATAAACAAAACAAAAATTCTTGCTCTTTTGTTATTTACATTTTAGTGCCTCAACATCAATGAATGTAATATAGGAGAAAAAATGAGATTTACTTCACTAGCAAATTCCTGAGATTTTATAAAATTAATCCTGCCTCCATGTATATTTATGCATATAATACACTCGATTTCTACCTTAAGTAATTTAAAGACTAAACTCAATTCCAATATGCCTTGCTATGTAATTAAGCTATAGTTTTTATTGACTCATGGAAAATAAATACATGAAATTCAGATTTCCCCTTTCTCTGTCCCCTTCTACCTTCTTTCTCCCTCTCTCCTTTTTATTTTGAAGTAATTCTAGATTTAGGGGGGAAATACTATATTTAGCATATCCTTCACCCAGATCTCCCAATGTTAACATGTTAATCAAATATAGTAAAATCAATGAAACCATAAATTCTTACTGATAAAAATAAGTTGCTTAATCTACGGGTTTTATACAGTATAAACTAGTTTCATTTTTCATTAGTGCTTATCTTTTTTTTGAAACATCTTTTTTAGTTACTAATTTGCAACAGGAAGGGAGGAAGAGAAAGAGAGAAAGAGAATTAATGGGCATGGCAGGACCTCTAGCCACTGCAAAGGAACTCCAGATGCATGCACCACTTCTTGTATCTGGCTTTATGTTGGTACTGGGGATTCAAACCTGGGATTGTTAGGCTTTACAGACAAATGCCTTAACCACTGAGCAATCTCTCCAATCCTATCAACTCCAGATGCATGTCACTGTGCATCTAGCTTTATGTGGGTACTGGGGAATCAACCCTAAATCGTTAGGCTTTGCAGGCAAATGCCTTAACTGTTGAGCCTTCCCTCCAGCTCTCCATGAAAGTTTTAATGAATATTTATTTTATACTGGGGTAATAATTAAATATATTTGATCCATTATTATTTATTCTATTCAGATTACTTTAGTTTTAGTCAGTGGAAATATATCTGCCTTAGCTCTCTTGCTCTGTTGACTTGTTTCATCCTTTCTGAGTCCGGTAGCTACTAGCATAGGTAGATGCTTCTCGACATATAAGCAGAGGCTGTCATCACATCCATTGAGAACTGAGCACATAGAAGGTTTTTGTCTTTGATGTAAACACTAAGCCAGGAAAAGATTATCCTCTGAGACTACATGAGAAAAATCAATGTCAACAAATATTCTTTCTTCAATACCATATCAAGCACTTGCCTGTGGTTAAGCTCAGCTAGTCATATTGATGAACCTAAATGTTCCCAGTACTATATACAAAAGGGATGATTCTATAAGCCTGGGCCACTGGAATGGTTACAAGCTCCATTCTCCCATCACCGTCATGCATTGAGTTGATGCACCGCCCAGTGTCCAGTAATGTGTACATTGGTATGTAAAATGGATAAAGAGTATTTCACCCACTGGACGCTGCTCACTACCACTCCTTAGTTCTCTGGATCAAAAAGCGTGAGTTCAAGCCAAATAAAATGCTATTTCCAGAAGTCTGTTAGGTGGACTTGTTGGCTCTGTTACACATTGGAGGAGAATTAGAAAACCATATTCTTTCAGTAGAAGGGAGGCTTTAGTGTAATTAGCCTGTAGTCGGTGTCTTCTAAGACAGAGGTCAGCAAGCTACAACCCATGGGCAAAATCAGTCAGTTGCCTGGTTTTTTATAGCCCACAAGGTGTTTGTTACATTTTCAAATGGCCATATTTTATAGCTATATAAGTCCCTAAATAATATCCACAATTTTTATTCTTGGCCCTTTAAGCTTACTTTATAAAACTTGGCTCCTACACAAGCCTTTGCTGGTCTCTGTTCAAGAAACCATCCCTTCTTTCTTTGGACATGCTATTTCCTCTGATCAAACTATTTATTTTTCTTCTTTACCCATTTTAATGATGCCTACTTCTGCAATAAATATAAAATCCAGCTTTCTTCTTCTTTCCTTGAACTCATGCATAGATAGAGTCAGAGGTCTCTCTTCTGACCACCATATGGTGCCCTTAAACTGTAATGGCTCACCCCTTTTCAAATTTAAAAGGTAAGATCCACTTGTGTGTATCTCCCCAAATTCAGAGGTATCACATACTATCTTGAAATTAACCGCAGTGGAAATTAGGCATGGAATTCAGCAAAAACTATAAAGCACAGTATCTCCTTTCTCACTGTGAGGTAGCATTTAACTTTACTGTTGGCACAAGACTACTTATAACAGTGTTTTTGTTCGGGTGGTGTGTATGTGTGTGTGTGCGTGTGTGTGTGCATGTGCACCTGTGTGTGTGCATGTGTGTGTATGTGTGTGTGCACGTGTGAGTGTGTGTGTGTATGTGTGCTTGTGCACCTGTGTGTGTTCATGTGTGAGTGTGTGTGCTTGTGCACCTGTGTGTGTGCATCTCTCTGTGTGTGTTTGTGCACCTGTGTGTGCATGTGTGAGTGTGTGTGTGCTTGTGAATCTGTGTGTGTTCATGTGTGAGTGTGTGTGTTTGTGCACCTGTGTGTGCATGTGTTAGAGTGTGTGCTTGTGCACCTGTGTGTGTTCATGTGTGAGGGTGTGTTTGTGCACCTGTGTGTGCATCTGTGAGTGTGTGTGAGCTTATGCACCTGTGTGCATCTGTGAGTGTGTGTGAGTGTGCTTGTGCACCTGTGTGTGTTCATGTGTGAGTGTGTGTGTGCATGTGCTCCTTCCTGTGGGTGTAAGTATGCATGTGCATGTGTGCATGTGTGCACACTTGCATGCACATGTGTGTGTGAGTGTGTGTGCTTGTGCATCTGCGTGTCTGTGCATGTGTGAGTGTGTGTGAATGCATGTGCTCCTTCCTTTGTGTGTAAGTGTGCATGTGTGCATGCTTGAATGCACATGCGTGTGTTTGCTTTCTCTAACTCTTCAAAAAGACTTTCAAACACTTAAAGGATAAGTCTAGATTTTACCCATCTTTGGACACTCTTGTACCTTATAGAAAATAGATGATCATGCTTTTGATTTAATAAGAAACTAACTATGGAATATATATGGGGCTAAGACAGTCCCTTTCTGAAATTTCTAACTCAAAGGAATATTAAGTTAGTGATAGAAGCTACTGTAAATAAAAAAAAAAACTGTTGCTCAAGATAATCACCTTTCAGAACCTTGAAGAATGAAGGGTGTGGGGATAAGAAAGAGTGTGAGAAGAGAAACTGTGGTATGCTAAGATAATAAAGATATCCAGCTGATGAGACTTTTAGGAATCATGAATTCCAGACTGAGTGTTCAGGCCTGTTGGCTCTTTCTTCTCTTCTGGGAGCCAAGGATTGGACCAAGCTTGTAGAGAGGGAGCACCATCACCATGCCAGTCAGTCTATATTTTCCCTATTCTTATGTCAACTTCTCCCATTTAACTTTCTCCTCTGTTATTTTAATTTAGGCAAATAGGCTGAGAATAAGAGTAGTAGAGCAGTAATGTAAAAACTAGGAAACTAGATCCCACAAATATTGCTAAGATAATTGAGAATTGGGTGAGAGGAGGTAACGGAAATGTGTTTTTTTTTCTTTCAAAACTATACATGCGGCAATGTGTTTATATCCCAGAACATTATAACATAACCAAAAATGTCATTTCTAATCAAAGTTCCCTTAGTTGATACAAAAACAACACATACCAAGATGCATCCTATATTACTCGGGGTATTATGTCGCTTTAGGTTAATCCCATGACTTCTAATAAAATGAATGAGCATTTTCAAAAGGCAAAATGATTTCTCCAAGATGCTATTCAGTCCTTTTAAGGACTCCAAGAAACTTCCGGGACTGATTGTCTTTGACTCCTGACTTTGGTGACTATATATATATATATATATATATATATATATATATATATATATATATATATATATATATAATTTTAATTCTTAAATTGATTCTTCCACTTTCTTGCCAATTAAAATAATGTTTTATTGGTATAATATGGTACATGCACCATAAAGTAAAGAAAGTATAGCACATAATTTAGATCTAAAATTGAAAAGTCATGATGGTTATTGGAGAATCCAGAGGGAAAAGGCTGTCTCTACAACTCAGCAATTCTGAGAAATCATGGAAGAACTGGAAACTGAAGAGGCTGGAAATGAGTTGTGCCTGTGTCGGAATTAAGCACTGGGATCTTTCTACAATGTTTCTCCCTGTACTGTGACCACTGAGTTCTTTTCCATCTATACGGAGTCCTATCCAGAGAGAAAACCTTATAGAGTTTGAAATTATTCATATAAAAAAGCAATTGATTGGTGATGAGTAATGGCTTTTCCTTTTCACCTTGCATTCAAAATAATAATGGTAAGTATGTAGAGTGTCTTTGTTTAAGCGACTTACTGAACTTCACAAAAAGCAGCTGGAGGCTGAATTGTGCAGGGTTAAATGAAATTGCCTTCCAGTTTTAAATGGAGAATCCTTTGTGTAGTCCCAATACGCAAAAGTGCTACTAAAGCTGTTTTACAAGTGCAGTCCCAAATCTTCAAGTAGTTCAATATTTCTCAAAGCAAATATCGACAGTTCAAGTGATGGACTTGCCAAAGCAAGAGGGTTGTATTTGGCTCCTGTGTTTGAAGGACAATCTAGCTACTGTGAAAAGCCTGGGAATTTAACTTCTGTTATAATTGGATCAGATCTTTCCAGCAGCTCCTTCAAGGAGATATTAGTTTCATATGGAACCTGCAGTTCTTCCAATTTGAGGCTTTGATCATGCAAATAAATGTTGAAACCATTCTGATTCGGTCATGCTCATAGACTTGGTGACTGGATTTGTATTTAACTGTGTAGAAGGCACATGGGAATGCCCAAGTAACTAAATAGGCCTCTCCTGGGAAGGCACTGTGTCAAAAAATCATGAAAAAAATGGGCCGACATTAAGATTTCAGGAGATTTGCATTTATTAATTAAATTATTAGGTACCCTGTATTATCATAAAATGTGAGGTTGCCACTGAGCTGTGAAAGATGCAATTGCAGATTCCATGAGGAAATGTTTTGTGGTAACAGCCTTTTGGAGATAGCTGTCTCCTCATTATTCACTCTGTGGTTAGGGCTGATGCATCTGAAAAGTGTGTGGAATCCTCTTTCAAAACGTATTATATTTGATGACTGTGCTGCATACATCAGCATCCCGTTCAGGATCAATCCACGATTAAATATGACAAGCTGTTTTCATATATACAGCCTGTTTTAAAAATACTTGTAAGATTACAGAAAAAGTTGCTAAGATCATATAGTTTCCATACACCATGCTGCTGTTTTGTCCTCTAGTTACCATCTTGCATCATTAGGACCCTCAGTTGGATGCATGGTGACTGTCCAAATCCCATTCATACAATCTTAATAATCATATATCCTTAAGATTTGGCTGATGAGTTTTCTCTTTCTGGTTGCCCTCCAGTATTCTCCACTACATTGAGTTTTCATGTTTTCTAAACTCCTCTTTACTCTGACAACTTCTCAAACTTTCCTTATATTTTAAGGCCTTAGCAGTTTTGAGGGACACTCCATCTCTCTGAGGTTGTCTAATGGTTATCTTATGGTCAGGGTAAGGGGACATACCCTGTAAACCACTATAACGTTACTCTTCTTCCCCTTCCCATGCTGAGGTCCACAGGGAAAGTCAGGATGGTCAGGCTCCACATAAAGACGGGCAGTGCTGTGCAACCTTTATTTTTGAGGAAAGGGTATTTGTGTTAATGGAATTGTTTGAAATATTTAGCAATTTTTTACATATCAGTTGATTTTTACAATTGATTTTCCAGTCATTATATTTATATGACTACAGAATATGAATATTTATTCTGCAATGCAATATAAATGTTATCTCTTCTGTTACTAAAATTGCTTTAACTTTATCCATTGGGAATTCAAAGTTGGCTTCTAGGCCTCTGACTCACCCCCCCCCCGCCCCCTCACACTTACCATTATGTTTTGTTCCTATTGATTTTTTTTGACACTACAAAATCATCCGACCTCATCTCCATATTCACTAACCCAGTTGTAGAATCATCCATAGCCTGGAAATTCAGTATTGAAATCAAACCTCAATTAAGATATCAGCTATCTGCTGGTGCATTTTAGTATACTGGTCATCCATGTTTGTAATAAAAATTGTCTAGCTAACAGATTTAAAAAACAACATTCTGTCTGATTAGCAAATTGTAGCTTGAAAAATAATCTTGTTAACAGACTTATTTTAAGATTATCTTTTTTTCTTGATGACTTTAAAAGTCATAAAGAACTATGTCTAACCCCAATAATTTCTATTCAGAGCTAAAGACAATTGATTAGTATAGGTTTACTTGAGTAATTCAAAGAAAATCTGGTGGAATCATGACTCTAAATGTGGAAAGTTTATTTTTTCCTATGAAACAATTGAGAATATGTATCCTTGGCACAAAAAGCTAGCTCTTCATAAGTAATGAACTTATATGGAGTTGATAATTTAGCAGCCTGGGAGTGTACTACTTAGTCTTCTGAATTTATCACCTACTTTAAACCCCAAACCTAAAAGTGTTACTGTGATATCTGACTTGAGATATTCATAGAAACACCCTACAGAATGCTGGAGAAGTATGATCTGATGTCATATTTAAAAATCATCTCTTTTAGTTTTAATTTCTTATTTTTATTATCTTATTTAAGTAATAGGTCTCCTTGTAGCATTTACATAAATATTATATATAGTTATATAGTTACATATATATGAAGACTATATATAGTCTTAACTTCATAAATACCTTCCCTATTATACCTTTTCACCCCCAGTATTCTTGCCTCCATGTTAAAATCTCACATGTTCTATTGTTTTCTCCACTCCCAGGAGGCCTCTTTTATCCTGTTTCGTAGGTCCCTTTCCAATATCTAGTTTCTTTGCCTTTACCTATGTTAGATGATATGTATTTAACAGTTAGAAGCTAGAATCTGCACATGAGAGAACATACATCATATTTTCTTTCTGAGTTTGGGTTTACTCAATATAGTTTTTCTAGTCCCATCAATTTCCCTGAACATTTCATAATTTTGTTTTCATTTACAGCAGAATAAAATTCCATTATGTATCTCATTCTCATGAATCATCTGTTGATAGACATTTTAGCTATTCCATTTCCTTCCTAGATATTATGAAAAGACTAATCAACATGAATGTGCAAGTAAGTCTGAAAAATATTTTCAGAATATGCTCAGCTTTCTTTAAAATTAGAAACTACTATATGGAATCAAAGGATGGGAGTAGAAGAAACCATAACAGTTCCCTTTGCCAACCTATTGTCAATGGCATACTGTGGAGTTGTTCCAGAACATTTTATACTAGTCCTGGATGGATGTCTAGTTGTATCATGGGGATGAACAATGTCTAAAAATGCATTTTGTCATAGCAGGTGCTTGGTATTTATTAAGCTAACTTATATTATATATTTACTGGTTTCTTTTAAAGGTAAACTCCTTATACTTTCAGAAATCTGTCACACACGTGTCATGGAGGGCTGAGTTGGCAATATTATTATAAAGGGTGACTTTTGTTCCCCCTAAATCCTTTCAAATATTTTTAAAACAAAAGTATGTCAACTGAATCTTTTAGTGTCTTCCCCTGTGCAATAAAGGCTGAACCTTTTACTTTGATAACTTATTTTTATTATGTGTGTAGTTTTTTTTAAAGTCCTAACTCTCGAAAGATGATATAACAGCTTGAACCTAAGGAGAAATTTTATTTATAAAAAAATTCTTTACAGTGTTTAATAGAATGAAATGGTTGTCTGACTAGAAAAACAATCCATGGCATGCTATCAGGAGTCTTTGATATCATTCATTCTTCATTGATCTCCATTCCTCCAATTTAGGCATCCTACTGAAACCCGCTGTCTCAATGATAGTGGGAGAATCTCTACTTGAGTGGCTTTCTATGGGGCATAACTGTGATGTTGTTTTGTAATAAACACCCTGGAAACCCACTTTTCATAGAGATCTGCATACCCTTTCTCTCAAAGTAAAAAATACAATGTAGAAAGTGAGTGTCACAATGCACAATTGGGTGCTATGGATATACAGTCAAAGTGTTTTCTATTAATATAGGGGTATTGTCATCAAGCCAAGCATAAAAGGATCAAATAACACTGGAACTGATCCTTCAGGGTTGGCTCAGATGGAATGATTGAGAAAGAAGCATGGACTCAGAAATCAAAGTATACTCTCATTCGTTTACCCACTCATTCATTTAGAGAGTGTCCAGTAAACATCTGAGTACCAGACACTCCAGTAATTCCAAAACACAGGGCAGAATTATTATTTGAGTAAAAGTTTGTGGTTCAGAGCTTTTAGAGACTCGAACTCATATTTCAGTGAAATGTGACTAGAATTGGATGGTGGGGATAGGTCATAAAAACTCTTGAATGTTGGGTCCTGAAGGATTCCACATATTAGCAAATATCAAATGATTTTGAACCACCTATGATGCCAAGACTCACATTTCAAAAACAAATGAGTCAAGTGATAATAACATAGCTCTAGTTTATGGAAATGTTTATAGAGCAATTGTAGAAAATAGGTAGGGTAGCAATAAAATAAAACTGAGAGAATTTCTTAGGAGTTTATTAGAGAATACATAGCAAGACATTTTCTTATTCATTACCAGTCAAACCCTGCAAGCAGAAAAAATGTAAACTGAAAGTGACCCAGAATTGGAGTGCACTTTGTAAGCCTGAAAGAAAATGAGAGGCTCCTTTTGGGAAATTCACAAATACAGTATGGAAAACTGAACAAACAAAGGTGGGTAAGTGGAAAGAACTTAAAAATATCAATGAGAAAGTTTTTGAGACAAAGGAGTAGAAGGGCATTGAGCTATAGTAACTATGACTACTGTGATGGTTAAGTTTTGTTGTCATAGACCTTTTCAGTAATCTCAGGTGTGTCTCTGATGTTCCCAGGAAGGCAGCCACTCAGTAGGGGGCAGGATATAATGAAACTCACGGAAGGTAGAAATGAACATCCTTTCCTTGGAGGGCAGTGCAGGAAGGAAATTCCAGAGATTTAAGAAGTCAACAAATCTGGGATAGGATTGCAAGACCCTGCCCTAAGGCTATATCAGGGGAGATGAAATCTCTCCAGCCTGTTTTTGCTGTTGTCTGTGTGTGTGGTGCTGGTGATGGGTCTTTCTCGCTCTCTGGACCTGTGAAAGGGAGCTAGCCTCATTTGCCATAATGGAACTTCCCCTGGATCTGTAGCTTCAGTAAATCCTTTCCTCCCATAAACTGTACCTGGTTTGGAGATTCATCCCAGTGGCATGTGGCTGATTATGACAACAATCAAATATAATATATAATGATAATTACCAAATATTTACATGGTTCTGTGATTATCATAAATACTCTAGAGATGCTTTAAAGTTGCTGGGCAACATTAGTAGGTTATCTAAAAATACTATACAATTTTATATATACTTGAGCATCTACAGATTTTGGAGTTCCACAGGGGTTCCTGAAACTAAGCATCAATGGATACAGAACACCAGTGGTAGTTGCCTTATGCTGTTTTTTGGATACAATGTATTACTGTCTGGTTTTGCTCTGGGCAGAAGATCACACTACTTCCATTGGTTTTCTCCAGAGTAGATCCTTTTGTCAGGAGTAAAGCAGTTTCATTGTTCTACATATTTCTGATTATTTTGAATGATACATAAACATTCATTTCTTTTTTTCATTTTTTCTATTGTGTCTTGATTTATATTTTGTGTGAATTGTTTGGTTTTCTTACACTGCTGCATTTGGAGATCTATAGCCTGAAATTAATCATCATGAGAAAATATGAAGTTGCCTTATGCACTTGATATTCTAAGATGAAGTTTTGTGACTGCTTCCAATATAAAGAACCAGTATACTCAGCCTCCGTTCCAGTACCTGGCAGGTAGTGGGAGGAGATCATCAGTGAGAGGCCAGCCTGGTCTATGTAGTGATTTCCAGGGATACATAGGAGGGTTTTCTCTCACTTGTTTAAATCTGTGTAATATCTTTAGAATAGGCAGAGAGGTTTAAAGAAACATATCTCTTAGACTCCATGCTACTCCTTGCTTAAACAGAGAAAAACTCAGGACATGACAGGCTGAGAACCAAAATAAGAAGCTAGGAAATTAGAACTAAACTAAACTAATTTATAAGATTAGAACATATATGATAGCATACTTTACCTTGAATTGAGGAAAAAATAAGCTAAGCTCCTACCAAGACACTAATAATTTGGTCATAGGAACACCTTAATGATTATTGAAAACATGTCTTCATTCACATTCACCCTTCATGCTTCTTTTTCCTTAAAGAGGATATGAGACCTGCCATGGTGACTTCAGAAGACGTCTTTTAAAATATATATGAACAGTGAGGATAAGAGGGAGCTGTCTGTGCACTGAGTAGGCTAATCAGCTTTCATCTAGGGAATGGAATCAGCACAGATACCAGTCATCTGATGAATGGATAATAAAGACATGGTACATGTACACAATAGATTTCTATTTAGTAGTAAGGAAAAATGAAAATATTAAATTTGTAGGAAAATCATTGGATCTGGAAAAATCATATAAGTGAACTTCCTTAGGCTCAGAAAGACAAATACCACGTGTTCTTTCTCATATGTGGTTGCTAACATGTTTGATTTGTTTATAAGTTATAAGCATTAGTGGTACTGGTTAGAAACCTAGAATGAGGCTTACAGAGAGGGCAAGCAGGGAGGCCTCACAGGAGGGGCTTGGAGATAGGGAATTGGAGGGACAGAATATAGGGTGTGAGAGGGGAGAGAGGTAAGTGACAAGGAGAGTCCATACACAAAACTAAAGTTGACATGAATCAGTACTATAGAAATATACCTCTTTGTTAGCTAATTCAAAGATATAATGAGAGAAAGAGAGAGAGAGAGAGAGAGAGAGAGAGAGAGAGAGAGAGAGAGAGAGAAAGACTGCAAGGGTAGAAAAGCTTTATCCTAAAACCATAATCTTGCTGGTAAATTCTAACACCAGAAATGGGTTACCCTCCACAGTGAGCTGTTGACCACAGTGGCCCATTTGGCCCCCAAAACAATGCATGCCATTGGCAAAGCACTTGGTTACCCACCAGAACTGAATAGTAAAACCCTATTGCTAATATGGCAGGCTGTGATTGCAGGACATTGAGAGGTCAAGCTGGAACTGAGATGGAAGTTTTTCCCTGCTGCCAGCTCTCACAGTGCTAGGAAACACTATGCACACTGCTGGGATAAAAGTCACTGACAGCGGGAATAAACAGTGGATCCTGCAAACTATAAAATCAGCCAGACAGCTAAGAAGTACACACCAGTGCAATAGTGGCATGTAAATTATGGGGTAATCCTTTGCATTCTGGGTCGATATGAGTCCTGTTCAATGTGAGGGAATTCATTCCTGGTTCTGAGAAACAAATCAAAAGTCTATTGCTTGGGAGGTCATAGACCATGGAGAGAAGCTGACATTGTTCTCTGGCTAAAAGAAGCTATGTCTGAAAGCCTTCCAAATGTCTGTTTATCCCCTATGATCAATTCTGCTCTCACTATTGACTAGAAACTAGAAAATCTGTTTGTTTGTTTTTTTACAGATAGCAGATACCATGGATAACCAAGATACATTGGAACGAGAAGAAAGCATAGCCTACTGTCATCTCTGTCACACTCACCAGGGCCCAGGAAATACTGGAAATACCAGGAAGTGGTAGATTAAATATGAATGCTGCTCCCATTCAATCCTGAGAACCTCCTCCAGGGAGAATGCAGTAGAAACTGAGGAGACTCAAATCTCATCAGAGAGAGACATTAGAGGCTGCTGAGAACTCAACACTAATGGAGATATATAACATGCCTTTCAGGGCTAAGGGAACATTGCAGAAGAGCCATTGAGGGGGAAGGTGTACTGTGAGGCACTGACCCTCCACTGGCTGGTACATCCATGATGCACAGTTATTACTGATAACCCTATTCTGGAGGGCCCTCAGAGAACATAAGAGTATAACCTGATAGGAATATGACTAATTTGAAATATATACACATATAAAAGTTAGTAATAGAAATTTGAAAAGCGCATTCAATAAGAAGTCTTTGAACAAACTATATGACACATAGTAATTTTTAAGGGCTATCTAAATTACATTGTGTTAAAAGTATGTCACATATCTCTGATGTCAGATTACATAGTCATATTACAGCTTCTCTCCACTCCCTGAAGTGCTGACATAATCATCCGTATGAAATCATTCTCACCCTAAGAGATTTTTATGAATATTTGCAATTAAGATTTATGAGTGGTGGCACAATGCTACATTATTCCTACAGTCCCAATTCTACAGAAGATACACTGAGAGTCCTTGTACAAAGCCTCATTGATCTGGAATTCCCTTGCATAACTTACAAAGACACAAGAACCCCTCTGCCCTCTGATCCTGAACAGACACTTTAAGTGTTGTGCACAACTTAAGGTGGACTAGGAAGAAAATATCAAGGAGATAAATATTGATGGAATCTTTGATTTAGCACATAAATGCTGTATACTTTATGAAACACAACACTGCAGCCACCATGCCTGACATCACTAATAAATATTTTAGAAATAGTTAAATGAGTATACATTTAAGATTGTAGCATTTTTCTCAAAACTCGATAGTCATAGAAAGTACTTGGGAGTTAATTATAATGCAGATGTCAGCATAGTAGATCTGGCCTGGGAGGAGTTGAGGTTCTGCATGACTCAGCTCATATCATTACCTACTGGGGGCTTCAGATTGTCCATGGAGTAACAGGACTTTGAATGTCTTTGCTTATGTAATGGAATTTGAGCAAAATAAGAAATCATCAAACTTCATTCTAAAATTTTAATAAAGTGATTTGTTTCATGTTAAAGAAATGATCTTCCAAAATGTGTTTTACGGTTGAAGAGAGAGCTCAGTGCTTGCCTACAAAGCCTAAGGATCCAGGTTTGATTTCCCCACATAAAGCCAACAGCTAGAGGTCCTAGTGTACTCATTCTCTCCTCCCTCTCTCTCTTCCCCCCTCTCTCTCTCCATGCAAATAAAATATTGTTCAAACCCTTTTTATTCCAAGAAAGCAAACCAAAGATTGAATAGATATATGTCAAATAAACTCACCAACTGTGTTGGAAACATGAGAGGTTTAGTGTTAGAAATTTAGCTTGAATTCATCTGGGACACTCACTAATTGTGAGTCTGGTCAAAGGTACTTACACATACCTGATCTTTAGTTTCTTTATCACAAAATTAATTCAATAGCAATTACTTTTAGAACTGTTGTCATAAGTTTATAATACAAGCATTATGAAAAGTAAAAAAAAATATATTTCTCTTCTACCATATACAGCATAGTTTTTGAATATGCTGAATAATTATTATATCTTATATTTCACAGTAACAGTATTCACAATGTGAACATGCTAATTTTTTTCTTTTAAGTAACTTTATAAATATTATTTCATAGAAATAATCAAATATCAATCTTACATGACTTATTTAATGATGAGTGTTTAGTTAAATATCAATGGCCTAATTATAGAATTTCCTATGCTAATGTACAGACATCATTTTATTTTATTTATTTTTATTTTCATTTGAGTGAGAGAAAGAAAGAATGTATGGGTAGTCCAGGTCCTTTTGGTATTGCCAATAAACTCCACATGAATATGTCACTTTAGGCATCTGGCTATTCATGGGTACTGGGGATTCGTACACTGACTGTCAGACTTTGCAAGAAAGTATTTTTAACAGCATATAGAAAACACACTGTTTCCAAATCATGAGTCTTCTGAGTTTTCCACAGTCAGAAGTACACGCTTCAAGGCTCAGCTTTGCCAGTAATTTATGTTTCCAGGGTAAGCTAATTATTTTTTGGACCTTCACAATTTCTCCTGGAAAATCTTTGATCACACCTAAAATCTCTTTCATCTCAAAGATCCTAATCTCTGCTCCATTATGTTCTTGTAGCTATGAGCTATCAGTTCAGCCATGTGCTTGCATATGCCATGCTGTTAGTGAGTCTGCTGCTTGACAGATGACCATGAAAGTGTGCAAATGCTACACTTTCCAGATGACTATGCTTATGTTCAGTTAATCTATGTTGATAAAACCATCTATATCTATATACAAGAAGAACAATTAATAATGAGCATTTGCTAAGTATTATTCTAAGACTTTTTCAAAAATTACACTATAACTCTGGGAAGTGGTTGCTGTTTCATCTCTCTGTTTCAGAGCTGAGGGATCTGAGGTTTAAAGAGATTGTTCACCTGAGGTGGTGAGGGGTTTTGATTTTCATGACTCAACTCCAGAATTCTTTTTAATCACTGTGATATATTGCTGGTACCAATATTACCATGTATACTAATATACTAATCCATAATTATCTAGTCTGTTAACTTAGAACATTGAGGCTATTTTTATTAGTTAAATTAAAAAAAAATTAAGGGCTTCTGTACAATTATACTTTCTTTTTTAAAAAAAATATTTTATTTATTCATTTTCAAGCAGAGAGATACAGAGAGAGAGAGAGAGAGAGAGAGAGAGAGAGAGAGAGCACCAGGGCCACCACCTTGTGGGTCTGGCTTATGTGGGTCCTGGGGAATTGAACCCGGGGCCTTAGGCACTGGAGGCTAGCACCTTAACCGCTGAGCTATCTCTCCAGCCCTGTACAATTATACTTTCAAATGTCTTAAAAGATTATGCCTACACATTATCTCCCATGAATGTTTAGACTCAACTTATTTGGTTTCACCAAATTGATATATACTGAACAACAGATATTTGATTTCTGATTTAGCCCCAACCCACTACGTACCCTCCCTGAACCCCTCATCAAGAAGAGAAAACAAATAGTAAAGTGATCCAAGTAATTAGCATGGCTTGAAAGACATCCATTGATAGCATAATTGAAACTCTAAGGAAAAGGTCATCTTCTTGGTAGTATTGTAAAGCTTTATACAATTTACAGAAAATAGCTCATTGCATTTTTTGGGGTGAGGGGTAACAAGTAAAGCAAATATAAATTTGTGTCCAAGTTAAGTAGATATGCCTTTGGAAGATTTTATATCTTGTGGGGTCTGCTCAATGTCACTAGATTTCCACAGCAATAAAGCTGTACATTCCTTCATAAAGAACTTACATCAGGGCCACTGCAGCAGATTTACATCATCAACCTCCGCAGTGTATTAATCATTCTTTGGGGTCATTTTGAGAAAGCAAAGTAAGTGCATTTGAAAAAAAAAAAAAAAGTCAAAACTGCCTCCAAGCCCCGTCCTCTGGTTAGCTTTCAGGTGGTGAAGAAACGATTTTTGAAAATTGACAAAATAAGTTTCTTGGCAGAGAGCATGCAAAGATTGAGAATCAGACAAGAATGTGGCCATTTGTTAACACACCTATCAACTGTCAGGAAAACCAGGGCGTGCTTGAAGGCAAGCAAACAGATTTATCAGCCTGGTTGCAATTTCAGAACTTTCACTGTTGAGAGATTGCAAATGTCTTCATGAAATCCTGACAAGATCGTTTCGTCATGTTGGGTTCATGTGTCACTTTTGTTAAGTTTTAGGAAAAGTCTGAGGAGACAGGTTCCCTTTTCTTAGTCGAGGTTTGGCCACCTTCAAATGAACTATATGAGTTTAGATGTTACTCTTGTAGATCTGAAACAAGTGGCCATGGTGCTTGGTTACTAGTTATTAACTATTTAAATATCCTTGGCCAGGTCAAGAGTCCTGGTATTAGTCAGGATTCAACCATTGTCAAGTGCACTCACTGACCAATTTGCATTTCTGCTTAGAGACCTGGACTACAAAGCAACCCTGGGCTTAAAACTGGTAAATATTAGGTCATCTAAAACAGGTAAGATTTTTCAAGCCCAAGGCTTACATATAGACTCCTCAAGGCTTTTATGTGAAGCTTCTGTTTGTACGTAATGGGGGATATGGGTTATGCTTATATGCATGTAATTTTTAAAGAAATAGTTTGTAGAATCTTCTACAATAGCCTTTATTATTTTAAAAGTATCAGAGAAGGTTATCTCACAGTTTCTGGAAACCCTAGCTTGTATTGTAATACTGTATTATATTTTTATATTTATGGAATTTCAGTGATAACCATAATGTAATAGATAGTTCTCAAATAACAACGCATTGTTTGCCCATTAAATAATGTAACTCATTATGGACAATAAATATATATTTTTAAAAAAGTAAAGAAATAATTCATTGCTTTTTGGAAATATGCTTCCTAAAGTTAGTCCTTTATGAAGTACACCTGTAAATAGCAAAAATATTAGCTAGAATTTCAGGAGAAAAAGGAATTTTATGCCTGGAGGGGTGGCATATGCCTTTGATCCTAGCTCTCAGGAGGCAGAGGTAAGAGGATCACCATAAATTTAAGGCAACCTTGAGACTACATAGTGAATTCCAGGTCAGCCTAGTCTGGAGCAAGAATCCATTTGATGCATTAAAGGTAAGTTATTTAGAGTTGAGTGGGCCTTTCTTGCCTGCTTCTCTGATCTGTCAAAATCCCCAGTAAAACTTTAGATCACCAAACTTATAGATATACTGACTACCTACATGGGAATCAGTCCAAATTAGGCCCAGTACCTGGCAGACTTCCTGTCAAATAGAAAAGAATAAAGCTACAAAGCATAGAATCAGTTACTCTACTAAATCAGTAGTGGGATCACGTGACATAGAGGGAAACCCCAGATGTGTAGACAACTTCAAGCAGCCATGTGGCACACCCATCATTCACCTAGTGTATATGAACTTTAAGAGGAAATCATACAGAAAGCTCCCATGCATAATGCTGACCTGCATATATGACAGGAGTACCATTCCTTCCCCTTCTTTCTTCCGTTCTCATCCAGTTGTGCAAAAGCTTTCAAACTAAGTAATATGACTACTTTTTTCCTATCACAAATATTTACCTGCATGTACCAATTATATTTCTATCAATGTATAAGGGGAATATGTGGGCTGAAACAACATAGCATCTATACAGAAAATCCACCTCCTTACATTTAGCCTGTGCGTTGTCCAAAACACTAACCCAATTTCTCACTGGTTCATGACCTGCTTTCATAACTAAAAATGTGGGTAGCTGCTGGCATTTATTTGTAGAAGATGGCAAGTTCTGCACAATTGCTTATGCAATATATATATATATATATATATGTATATATATATATATATATATATATATATATATATATAAGAAGTTTTCAAGTCTAATTATGTGATGCAATTCTATTTTCATATCATCTTCATAAAACTAAGGGACTGAATTAAAAATTCTTTGAAATTTAAACAATGTGGTTTTCACAGTGCACTTTTAAATATGTCAAATATCCTGAAAATATGTTGTTGATTTACTAATAGCTTTTAGATAACTTCACTAAAAAGGTTTACATTAATTCTGAAAAATACACCCAAGTTTTGTAAGTATTAAAATGTAAAAATATGTAGGGTTTATAATCCTGGAAATATGATAGTTTTTTTCTTTATACATTGTAAGTTTTTACTAGACATGCTATTAAATCATACTGATTCATAAATATATTAATACCACCCACTTACAATATAACAATACTTTATTATTCTGGGTGGTCAGTCATACAAAATCTTGGAAAATAGGGTACCAAGACAGAAAATCATTGTGCTTTCTACTGTTCAAACTTGTTCTTGGAACAACCTGGCTTTGAACATTATAATAATGCTGAGGTTCATGAACCTTCTCTGTATCACTTCAGGAACCCATCCAGATCCAATTTTCCCCAATCTTTCACAAAATAAAAGGTGGGGATACGGTCAGATTTCCTGAAACCAGTTGCCAGACTGTTAAGGTTATGTCAATAATAGAGTGGATGTAAAAAGTGAGCCATCCTTCTATTAAAATAGGAGAAAAAAAAGACTTGGTTTAACGAAAAGACTTGCTTTGAACATTTTCTCTGTGTTCTGTGGAGACCTGGAGTTGCTTCAATCACCACACCCAATCCCACAAGGATTTTCATGGACATGCCTGATAATATTGTTTTAAATTTAGTAGGGAAGGCCTCCCACTTCCAACTGTTTCTATAGAGTCTATTGAGCTCTTGGGGAATTTTACATCCAAAGAAAGCATGGAATTCCTTTCTGAAATATTTATTTCTCTAGGACTCTAAATGAAGTGTCTGGAATAAAGAAAGAGAGAACATGGGTAAGGAAGAATGAAGAGAGAGAAAAAAGGAAAGGGGTGAGGAATGCAGTCTCGGGAAGTGATCACTTTCTACCATCGTTGGTTTAGATACTACACTATTATCTGTCAGAAGTAAAGGAAGATTATTTGCAGTTTTAAGGGTTGCCACTGAAATTTCACATGTGCCTTGACATTCCACTGGTAATACTCACGGAAAAATCCTCTAGTGTATTTGTATTCACCCAAGAACCATTTGACACTTGACACACGGCATTGGAGAGATACAGAAAAAAGTTTCTAGTGGGAATGAAAAATCTTCTGGTCATTCCAAATATATTTAGAAATGCACTTGTCTCAAACTAATACTAAGAGAAAAAATAACTTTTTTTTTCAAAAAGCAGAAATCACTGAACCTAAAAGCACCATTTCTTCTGGAACTTTCTGTCTGCTTCCACTCTGCATGCTGGAGCACCCAGCATTTCATTTCGAGTCATGCCATTACTTGTTCTGATAGTAATTTAAGTTGAACTATGAGCTATCATCAAATCTGCCATTTCAATAGGTAATAATAAACGACTTCTATGTCTACCCTTACTGAAAGTATCTAATTTTTCTCAATTTCTTTGGATACTTGTTTTAGTGTAAAACTTTTCTTTTGGATAGTTTTGGAAATACATATACGTGGTTTTTTTTCTTCTCCTCTTCCTACTGTTCCTCCTCCTCCTAATCCTTTTCTTTTTCTTCTTCTTCCTTCTTCTTTTTCTATATCCTTGAAATGACCTCAAACCTTCCACATCCTTGCTTACATTTTACAGGGATGATCGCCTAAGCTTGGGAGTTGGCTGATTCAGCCATGCAGATGAAGACTAGAACCATGTCCTGCTATGTTTCCTGCCGTCACTCTCCAGGCAGCCTGCTCATGGGTCCAGGTAACACTAGGGCCTTAAACCCAAGATTAAAAACACCTGCCAGAGGAATTGTCAAACAGTCTTGGAACACTTAGTCAAATTCACAGGGACTCCATCTGGGGCTGGTGATCCTTACTGCTTTCATTTCTTTAATTGTTTCTAGCACCTCCATAGATCAAAGTTCTCTCCATAATCCGTTCTTTCCATCATGGCACATTTACCCACTTATATCAAAATATGTAATCTCTACCATCTGGTTTTGTAGGAGCATATAAATCTTTATCAAACTAGATTAACTTTTAAGTAACTTTTTTTTCGGCTGTATATGCCTGTATTTCTGTCCTATGGATGAATGTAAAAAACATCATTCCCTCTCCTCTGATGTACTTTATATTTAGAAACAGGCTTCCTGGGCATATCTGGATGTGGAGTGTTTTGTATGCTTCTTTTTTTTTAATTCAGAGGTATGAAGGAAACCCGAAGCTTTAAATTTCCTTTCTTTTACTATTTTTATACTTCTGCACAAGAATTATATATACTGTTATTAAAATACATCTCAAACAAATTTGATTATAATTTTTCACCTTTGTAAATCTAAGTCATGTCAAAAACTATCAATATGTGAAAAACATGATTGGATTCATAATAATTTTTGGTACTGGGTCCAGTGCCTGGTACTAGGTATTCACCAAATTATGTTAGTAATAGAATCACATATTTATGACTACTCAAAAAAGTGCTAAAGTGAAAGTTGTAACTCAGCTAGTGTTGGTAAAATCTTAAATAACAGAAGGCCAAAATTATATACATACCAAATGTTATGTAATTGTTGTATTCACATATTATACCTGTAATCATTTTAAACTCCTATAAAATATTATGCATATGTTCAGGCTCTGTCCCAATGAGATGTTGTTGGTATTCTCCTTATGTTGCACACCCAGTGTACCACATTCTCTCATGTGCATGGTATAGAGCATATTGCTTTAGTCTTTCTTATTTCATCTATCATGCACTCAGTCTGGATCTTAAAATAAACTGTGCCTTAGTCATGAAAGGCACATCATGTATAGTTAAATATTCAGATGTTTATACTCTTGTGTTTTTTCTCCATGACTATACATTCGAGACTGTCCAGTGCCTACCACAAGGAAAGACATCCTGTCACACCTGCCAGTTTGCAAGGTACCTTTCGAGGTGGTGACAGAAAGAAAATCAGGGCTGTTCTCACTGTTATCGCTTCTCTGTAGAGATGGCAGTGGATATTGAAGAGAATCAAAACTCATCAAAGTGCTGAAAATAAAGGGCTCGTAAGAGCTCAGTACTAAAAGAGACATCTCAGTCAGGACCTTCATGGCTCAGGGAGGAGGTAATGGAAAGAATGGAAAAGCCACAGCGTGGGAAGGAGTACTATGAGGGTAGGATTACCCTATCCTCTAGACACGAATGGACTGGGGCATTCATGACCTCATAGTAGAGGGAGTTTCCTGCCCAATACTGAGACCATCAACATTTTGACACAGAGGATGGTGGAAGACATCAAAACAGGAGGACTACTTGGAAAGAGGAATGGGCTCAGTGGAATGAAGAGAATGAGAGAGAAGAATAGGAGGGAATGTGATCAGATTATAATAAATACAGGTATCAAATTCCTCAATAAAAATATATGCCCCAAATAATAAAAATAGAAGCTCCTTGTGATGAAGTGATTCAAATTCTGGCTATATATGCCAAAGAATTAAAAGCCAGTCTCAGAGAGAGGTTAGTGTACACCCATGCTCACAGCACCATGATTCACAGCAGTCAAAACATGGAAACAAGACAAGTGTACATTGGCAAACGAATGGGCAAGCACAGTTTAGTATATCCATGAAAGGGAATAGGACTCCGCCTTAAAATGAAATTACAAATACATGACAACACTGGTGAGCCATGAGAACATTATATTAGATGAAGTAATCCAGTCAGAAAATGAAAAATGCTGCAAGATTCAACTTGGGTATTGTATTTAGAGGAGTTAAATTTGTAGAGACAGGAAGGAGAATGGGGGCAGCCAGGGATAGGGAAAGAGTGAGTAGATAGATCTTGTTCAATAGTTATGAAAGATCAGGTTTACAAGATGATTTGAATTGTTAAGGTAAATAAGGGTTATAGTCACACAATACTAGTCAGATTTCTGTTGATGTGACAAAAATACCTGAGAAAAATAATTTTTAAAAAATGTTTCCTTTGACTCCTGCTTTCAGTTTGTGGCCATCTGGACCATTGTTTCTGACCTGTCATAAGGTAAAATATTATAACAGAAGGACACTTAGCCAGAGAACATGGGGGCAGAGATTATGAGAGAGAAAGATAGAGAAAGACAAAGATATATAGAGAAAGAGAGAAATCAGAACCCTCATGAGCCATTCTTTCCCAGAACCCCCACTTCTGAACATTGCTATATTGGAGAGCAAGTTTTCAATGCATAGGCCTGAGGGGCATTCCAGAAAAAAAACACAATTTATAGTGTTATGAATGCATTTAGTTCCATTGAGTTACACTTAAAATGGGCATGGCATCAAATGCTATGTCTATTTTATGATAATACAAGTTTGGGATATAAAAAAGAAACAATAAGCAAACCTTACAAAGTACTTAATGATGTTTATCTCTATGGAAAAAAGATAAGACAATGTGAAGTGATCTCTTCTCCAATTTCTTCTCATTTTACGTCGGGATTTGGACCTTATGGAATTCATGTGTCTTGGGGATGTTTATGATGATCACTCTTGTTCTACTTCATCAACATAATATAATGAGTCCTATAAATAAAGAGTATCTGTACATTATGATTAACTATATCAGTTACTGTTTTATTGCTTGGACAAATCATCTGACCAGAAGCAATTTATGAAAGGAAAATGGATTAATGTGACTTATAGTTCCAGAGGGTAGAGTCTCTCATGGGGGGGAAAGCATGTCAGGGGGTATCTATGTGATACAGAGAGCTGGCATCACATAGTCACATCAGCATGGATGATGTAGTTCAATCCAACAAAGCAAGCAGAGCTGAGATTAACACCCCAAGGCCAATGACAGACTTCCTGTGGTAAGACTCCACCTCCTAAAGGTTCCTCAGCCTTCACAAACAGCACTACCAATTGAGTATTAATTATACAACCTCCCGAGAGGATACTTTACATTCAGATTAGCACAGTAGCATTCATACAGACATATATCATCAACCATTTTACTTGTTTTTGTTCCACATCCCTCCTTCACCCCCTCCTTCCTTCTTAATCGCCTTCCTGACTTTTTTTAACATATGTATAATGTCTTTCTGATCTCACATAAGGTTTTCACATCATATAAGGCTTCTCTCCAGCATGACTTTCTCATTTCAAAGACCTTTAAGCACATGGAAAATAGACCAGATCACAGAACAGCACAGTAAACAAATGTGTCTAGGATATCAATCACGTGCTGCTGATCACAACTGAGTCTTATTCATCTTTACATGGTTTATTACCACACCTTAGGGATTCAATATCAGAGCCCAAATTTTCATGGAAATGATGGTCTTTGTGCACCTGTATTTTTCTTTTAATTTTGAGATTAGCTATAGAAGTTTTAGTGTTGAAAGCAACTAAGATAAAATAAAATCACACTAGTGGGGTGATATATTTCATGTTTATAAAGTATTATATTCATACTTTAGCAATTTATAATTCCTGTCTAAGTGCTCAGACATTGTGCACAGACCCTTTCACTGTAAATTCTTTTTCTTTTTTTCTACTCTTTAGATTCCTTCCCATTCTGAGTTGTAATTAAATAAGTTACTTCATGACATATATAATTACTCATGTCTGAAATGTGAAATAGAATTTCTTTCAAGAAGAATCACATTTATCTCAACTACTGAGTCATTAAGTTTCATTTCTATTGCCAAACGCACACTATTCCATATTCAATATGATATGCTGAATACAGAAACTTCAGAGTGCCAAAAATATCATCTCCCCTCTCCACACTCTTCCTCCAGGGATACAAGGCATTCCTGTTCACTCACCTCAGCTCTGATTGATGTGCCTGCAATTCCCATCCCAGCCACCTCCATGACCTGCCAATCATACCACATTTGGCTGGAAAACTTGAGGCTTTTGACTTTGTACAGCCAAATATCCAAAGACAATTTTCACTCCACCCACACTTCTGGATTTTGATTTTGGCATTATTTTCCACACAGGCATCCAGAAATGAAAGACTGTTATATCAAATCCCCAGGCCACCTGGCTCTTCCTATTTATTTATATTTAGCATTTTCCCAGAGCAGCCAAGTGAGGAGGGACAGCAGAGGGCTCTGGAGGTGCACTGAGTTTCACACTTAACACACACTGCCTACCTAGTTGGACAGAGCCCTTATTGATTAAAGGGCTTTTTTAATTTTGTGTTTCTTCTAAGTTACTTCAGCAAGAGCTTTTCTTTTTATGTCTGTGGTGAGGGGTGATAGAGCAATGACTGATTGGATGCTGTAATCTTTATCAAGTGAATGGAAAGATGCTTAAATATCTTAAAGAAATAATGTAGAAAAAATTACTGATATATTCCCTTGAAAATATTGAACAATTCAACTGAGTGACAGTTATAGCTTGGATACAAAATATTTGAAAACTTGATTCTTAGCTGTTGGTACTGTTTTGAGGTGTTAGGAAACCTTTAGGAGGGGGGGCTCACTGGAGAAAGGGGTCACTGTAAGAGGGGACTTTGAGGGTTATATTTTAGCTCTGGTTTGGGACCAATATCTCTGCTTCCTGATTACAAGATGTAATAAATAGTAACCTCATACTTCTGCTGCCACAAAATTATACTTATATTCCTTCCCTGCCATAATGGCCATATCCCCTTAAAACAATGAGCTAAAACAAACTTCTCTGCACCCACCATCCCTTAAGTTGTTTCTATCAGATATTTGATCACCGTGACAAGGGAAATAACCAAAAACAGAAAATTAATGCTGAGAAGTGGAATCCTTTCTGTTGCTGAGAACCCTAACCTTGTGTTTTGTAAGCCTTTACAGGAGGAATTTAGAAGTTTAGAAGGTGCTCTAGATGGAGAAATTAGACCATTTTTATGGGAGTGAGCAACACTGATGTAGGAGCCGTCTCCCAAACTTATGAACTCCAGTTTTGGGTCCTTAACTTATTTTTAATAAAAATTATTAATAATGGACTTCAGATGGATAAATTATTAACTATTGTGTTTATTTAGGGAGAAATCATAAATGACAGAGTTCATTTAAGGGAAATTAGGATCTAGGAAGAGGCTAGAGCAGACTCACAAGCACATGGAACACAGGATCTAGAAGCCCATGTAGAGAGATTTACAAAACACAAACACACACACACACACACACACACACACACACACACACACACACACATTTGTGTGTGAAGTGCAACATCCACCCTGAGCTTCCACATGAAAGAAGGGTAAGAGATTAAGTGGTGATGGTTTAAAGAATAGCAGAGGGGAAATACCAAAGCAGAGACCAGAAAATTCAGATGAGCAACAGGTAGAAAAGAGAGCAATACTCATGGTTACACATGTAACAGGCCCAGAGTTTAAATACCTGTGTGGTAGATCTAGAGTTTACAGTGGTAGGTTCAGAGACCATAGAAAAATAATACATGTAATCAAAGTAAGAAGGAACCCCAAAGCATAACACAGATAAAAAGCAAATCTGGAAACTATTCAGGCCAAGAAGCAGTGTTCTGCTCTCCAGACTGTGTAGGGAAAAGCCAGACAGAAATGTGTCCAGACAAAGCTCAAAAGGAAGAGAGAAAGCAGAGATCAGCACAGACAAGCCTTTATATTCAATTAAAAATGGATTATGACTCAAGCATGTAAGGGGGAGACTTGATCGGTACAGGTAGCTGAGACGCAGGAGGGGCCATGATCTGGTTGATTTGTAGACACAGTGGGTTGGTTGAACCAGAAAGGCTGAGCTGAGGAAGATGCAAAGAGGTCTTGCTGGTCACAGATAGCCTTCGTTGATAACACAGGATGAGTGAGAAACAAGCAAGTTTTAATTTCCCCACGATGGACAGAATGCATATTCTTGTTAACACTTAGGGTTTCTGTTCCTAACTGCTTAAGGTATGTTAACTTTTCCTGTTTCTCTTTCAAGACCAGAATGCCAACAGCAAGGAGGATATTAAAGTCCAGGTTTAAGAGATTTCACTGGGGTACATTAAACAATCAAACTAGATTTAATTCATGTTACTTTTGGCCCAAGAACCTGGCTGTATTCTGACCATGTCCTGAAATCTGAATGAAGCTGAATTAAAAAGTAATAGATAAACTTGTTTGTTAAGGAGAAATTAAGATGACATTAGGTTTCAAGCTGTGTCTTATTTATGGTTCACTTCATTTAGTGGTGTCTTTAGAGACTTCAAACAAAAAATGGAGTGAATACTATTTTCTTTAATGTACAGCTTAACAAAGAAAGTAGTGTGAAGTGAAAACAGTTAAAGTTGTGGACAAGGTAAGTAAAGACAACATGGCTATAATTTTTAAAGAGATGAGAATAAAATAAAATAAAATAAAAAAGAGAACAGATAAACCCAGTGACTGAACAATAGAAAGGTATCTGGAGGGCAAGATTCTACCCATCAAAGACTCTGGAGGATAAACATGGAAATTCACTAGAAAGAAAGGTGTCTGAAAAGATAGAGCCTCTAGACCATCTAGGAAAACATTTCTTCCGCTGCAGCAACACAGGCACACAAGGCTATTGCAGCTACTGCCCAAGGAAACCAGGTTACATCTTGGGCTGACACAAGAATGTCAAGTTATGCAGAAAGAGCTGGTTTTGCAGCCATGTCACATGGAAAAGTAATAGAGTTGTGGAAGTTTGCACTGTGGTTCCAAAATGCCTCTGAGGCCAAGCAGTGCATAGCAAGGTCAGATTTCCTGTAAGGAGCTACTGAGTATATGCTGTGCCAATAAAGCTTAAGTTGCCATGGAGACCCCAGAATAACAGAGATGTTGGATGTCCACTGCAAGCACTGAGTGAACCTAACCCAAGGTCAGACCATGACTGCTGTAGACGGCAGAAATAGAGACATAGTCCCCACCCACACTCACAGCCACTCCTCAACTCTATCTGGACTAAACTGCAGATCATATCTATAGATTATATTATGGTAACCTGCATGGAGGTTCTCATCAAATCATCTTAGTGTCCTAGTTTTTGAGCTCTCAGATTCCTGAACCAAGCTATCTGTGTGCAAAGGAAATTTCTAGAAAATTTGGGCTCTAATATAAACTTAATTTTGAGTGAATCAGAAATTCATTTTAATGGAAATTTCATATATACATAGTTATGCATATCCAGTCATCAAAAAATCATTTATAGAAGACAATAAGCCTCATTCTCAGTATTTAATAATTAGAAGTAAAGTTTGTAAGCAGAGACTATTTGAGTAATATGGGATCATAGGGAAGGACATCTTCATTTAAGCTCTAAACACTGCCTCTCTAAAAATCACTGGCTTCTGGGATACAGAATGTTTATTATATCTTTTTAAAGAGATGCTATTCCACCCCTTCATTGCTCCACTCCTGTTCGCTGTTCTAACTTCCAGTCTGAAATCACTTTCATAAACTCTAGTGTTTGGTGATAGCTAGCTGTCTTTGTCTCATATTCCTTATCACTGCAATGGTACCTTTATTGCAATACACATTCACACGATGCTACAATTCACAGGGGCACATAGATTTCTTTTTTCTTAAAATTTTCCAGTAGAGTGATTATTTTTTTTATTTTTAAAAGACAAATTCTTTCAATAAACCATTTTCAAATACTTTCTTTTGAGTTCTAAATGTTTTGGAGATGGACTCTCATCCATCCATACCACCTGTATCCTTTTTAAATAAACTCATTATACCACCATTCAGTTTGACATTTTCATATTTATTTTCTTTGTGTTGCTCCTTCCTCCTTGCTTACTTTCCCTATACTCCTGTATCATCTCTTACTTGCCCCTCTCTTCTCCAAAATAGTCTACATTCTGCTTTCATGTCACATGTTTTCTATAACCCTGGTTTTTTTCCCCTCCTCCCTTCTTTGAGACCTCTTTCTCTTCTATCAAGGTCCCATTTCTAGTTTTAGGTCCTACAATTGATAATTTTTATTAAATAATAAATCAAGTCAATAGATTCAATTTAGATACAGTTTATATAATATGTGATTTAATTTATGTAAATAGGCCAGGCCCCTTCCTGTGGTCCAAGTGGTCCCAGTGGCCTCTGCAATTCTCTCTCTCTCTCCCTCAGCTCCCCACCCCACCACCTGCACTATGCCCTTCCAGACCCCTTCCAGTGGTCCTGGGGCCTCAGTGCTTCTCTCTCCCTCTGCTCACCACCCAGCCACCTGCTCTTCTGCCCTGACAGAACCCTCCTGGTGGTTCCAGCAGGCTCTCCTCTCTCACAGGCCTCTGGGCTCTGAGGCTCTCCTCTCACAGGTCCCCAGGCTGGCAGCTCTCCCCTCTACTCATCCTCCAGGCCTTTGGCTACCCTCTCTACAGCCCCACAGCTTTCTCCCCAGGCTCCCACCAGCTGCTGCAGCTTCTGCACTCTAGTCCAGAGGTGTCTAGAACAACCTCCAGGTGGCAGAGCCTAAAAAATTGCAGAAGAGAAGGCAGAAGCACAGCCACTCAGCACTCCCCAGAGAAATCCGGGGCTTTGACAACCAGGTTTCCCCAGCAAAGAGCTCCACCCAGGTGCCTGACCCACAAGGTTAAGAGGAGAAGGCAGGTGTGACCACCTTCACAGAAGTCAAAAAATTCTTAAGAAAGTCCATGAGTCTTCTGGATCAAGAAGGCAGACTAGCAGTCACACCAGGACCCCCTGGGGAAAGGTATGGGAAAGTAACTGGAATCCAGGCCATGGAACCAAGCTGCAAACCCATCCAAACGCTCAGGCCCTTCCTAGCTTCTGCCCCATACTAGCTGGAGCTTCCCAACTATCTGATTCCTCAGAGACCTGAGGGTTACCCCAACCCCTACCCAAAAACTCAGTCTACAGAACTCACTCCTTTCCCTCAGGATCTGAGCACCCATAGCACTGAAACACCCTGCTGAGGCCACATCTAGGTGCCCCTACCCCCACTGCCACCAGTGCCTGCTACTGACAGTCGGATCACCACTCAACTGAGGGCATGCTCAGCCCCCAGTGCTACCAAGCTCACTGGCAAATACAGCCACTGAACTGAGGGTGTTCTCAGCCCCTGGCAGTACTGAGTACACTCCCCCACCCAGCTGCTCAACTGTAGGCATGATCAGCCCCCAGTGGTATGGTCACACTCCCAAGCCCCAACACTGAATAGAGTGCCTGACCCACCTTGGGGCTGTACCCAATGTGCACCCATGTGCAACCAATGAACTGAGTGCCCACCCCCCAGGCCATACCAAGCATGCATCCTTACCCAGACCCAGAATCAAAAGTGGGCCCCACACCCAAGGAGGAACTAAGCACCAGCCTCTACCCACAGAATCAAGTGAGTGCTCCATCCACCCCATGAACCCAGTGCACACCCTGCCCAGACTGAGGAGAGCACACACCAAGGGCACCTCCAACCCCTCCAAGGGGAACAGATATGGGCAGATCACAACACAAAAGGAACACACCAGCTGAGTGCCTCACACCAAACTCACCAAGCCCCAATCTGGAAGTCACCAATGAAATTATGAGAGAGAGTGCAAATGTAATCCCACAATGAGATGACAGCATGCCTAAAGAAGAAACTCCCCAAGACACATGATAATAAAAATCCTAAAAATTGAAAGCAAGGTGAGGGTTCTAAAAGCAGCAAGAGCAAAACAACAAATCACATATAAAGGGATATCTATCAGTATTACATCAGAATTCTCCACAGAAACCATGAAAGCAAGTAGGTCTTGGAACAGAGTCCTTCAAAGCCTAAATCACTATGGTTTTCAACCAAAACTAATATATCCTGCAAAAGTTTCCCTCATAATAGATGGAGAAAGGAAAATATTCCAAGATAAAAGCCAGCTCTCCATCTATATGGACACAAAACCAAACTCACAGAGAATTCTGCATGAAATATTTCACACAGAAGAGTCAAGCAACCAACCCCAAGAGCCCTCTAGAGTTTGGCACAATAATCAAGCTTAGGGGAGACAAACACACACACACACACACACACACACACACACACACACACACACACACACAAGAGGCATCAAATCTTATAAATCCTTCACCAAGGCAGGGATCAAGTCAAGCCTCACAGTTATAACTTTGAATATTAACAGAATTAAATCTTCCATAAAAAGTTAAAGGCTAGCAGATGGATCAGAAAAATGGACCCTTCCATTTGTTGCCTCCAAAAAACTTATCTCAACTATAAAGACAATAACCTCCTCAGGGTGAAAGGATAGAAAATGATATCCAAGCAAATGGAAATAAAAAAAACAAACAGGAGTTGCTACACTAAGATCTGACAAACTAGATTTTAAACCAAAAATAATTAAAAAGGGCAATGAAGGTCACTTCTTACTCTTCAAGGGAATGACCATACAAGAGGATATCACTATTATAAATGTGTATACACCAAAATACAGGTGTACCACTTACATAAAGCGAAAATTAATGGAAAACAAAACAAAATAAATTCCAATCCCATCATAGTTGGATAGTATAATACACCACTATTACCTATAAACAGATCATCCAAACAGAAGTTCAACAGGGAAATAATAGAACTTAAAACTATCATAGATTAACTAGACCTAACAGACATCTACAGAACATTCCATCACAACATTACAGATTACACATTCTTCTCACAGCTCATAGAACCTTCTCCAAAATGGACCGAATATTTGGACATAAATCATATCTCAATAAATTTAAGAAAATCAATGTACCACCCTGCAACATGTTGCACCACCATGCATTAAAGCTGCAAATAATGTGAGAAGAAAACATATAATAGACCAATTATTGGAGACTGAATAATATACTATTAAATAACAGATGGGATGTTCAAGAATTTAAACCAAAATTGAAAATTTTCTTGAGCTAAATGATAATGAATATATATCAAAATTTTTGGGATACAATGAAGGCAATCTTAGCAGGAAAATTTATAGCATTGAATGACTTTTTAACAAAGACAGGGAGATCCCAAATTAATAACCTAACCAACCAGCTAAAGGCATTGGAAAAATTAGAACAACCCAACCCTAGGAACTCAAGAAGAAAATAAATAATTAAGATCAGAGCAGAGATCAATAAATTAGAAACTAAGAAACAATTTAAAAATTGATGAAACAAAGAGGTGGTTCTTTGAAAAAATAAACAAGATCAACAAACCCTTTGCCAATCTAACAAAATGGAAAAAAGAGAGGGCCCAAATTAGGAAAAATGGAGTGAATCACAACAGACACAAAAGAAAATGAAAATGGAGTGATCACAACAGACATAAATAAAATTGGAAGAATCATCAGGACATACTTCCAAAACCTCTAATCTACAAAATTGGAGAGCCTGAAAGAAATAGATGAATTCCTAGACACCTACCACCTACCAAAATTAAAACGGGAGAAGATAAATCTCTTAAATAAACCTATGGCATCCATTGAAAATGTAATCAAAAATCTTTCCAGAATGAAAAGTCTAGGTCCTGATGGATTCTTAGCAGAATTCTACCAAACATTCATCACAGAACTGAAACCACTCCTTCTGAAGCTTTTTAATGCAATTGGAGAACAGGGAATACTTTCAAACTTCTTCAACGACGCTAGCATCCCTCTAACACCAAAACTTGACAAAGATAAAACTAGAAAGGAAAACTATAAACCTATATGAACATTGATGTGAAAATAATGAATAAAATCCTTGCGAACTGAATCCAACAACACATCAAAAGTATTATCCATCTCTGTATCTCAACCAGATAGGCTTCATCCCAGGAACACAGGGTTGATTCAACATATGGAAGTTGATCATCATAATCCACCATACTAAATTAACTAAGGCACAAAAACCACATGGTTATTTCAATTGATGCAGAGAAGGCCTTTGACAAAATTCAATATCACTTAATGACCAAAACACTTGAGAGACTTGGAATAGGGTTCTTATACCTCAACATAATAAAGGCCATATGCAAAGCTCCTAAAGCCCAAATCATACTCACTGGGGAAAGACTCAAGGAGTTCCCACTAAAATTGGGAATAATACAGGGGTGCCCACTTTCACCACTGCTCTTCAACATAGTTCTTGTAGCCTTAGCTCAAGCAATAAGGCAGGAGAAAGACATAAAAGGGATACAAATTGGAAAGGAAGAAATAAAATTATACCTTTTTGCAGATGAAATGATTTTACATAAAACGGACCAAAGGTCAGCACCACTAAACTCCTTCAGTAAAGTAGCAGGAATCAAAAATCAGTTGCGTTCTTGTATGCAAATGACTTGCATATAGAAAAAGCAATTAGGGAAACAGTCCCATTTTCAATAGCCTCAAAAAAATCAAATACCTTAGAATAACCCAAACCAAGGATGAGAAAGATTTATATAATCAAAATACAAAGAATCAAGAAGGAAAATGAGGATGACACAAAAAGATGGAATGATCTGCCATGGTCCTGGATAGGTAGAATTAATATTGTAAAAATGGCAATTCTTCCAAAAGCAATATACAGACTCAATGCCATGCCAACAAAATACCAGCATCATTATTTGCAGGCATAGAAAAAATAATCTCTGAATTTATTTGGAATGGCAAAAGATCTCAGATATCCAAAGCCATCCTTAGTAAAAGAAGTTCATCAGGTGGTATCACCATACCCAATCTAAAGATATATTACAAACCAATAGTAACAAAAAAACAGCATGGTATTGGCATAAAAACACAGACCAATGGAACAGAACTGAAGTCCCTGCCCTAAGCTGGAGCAACTAGAGTTACTTCATATTTGACAAAGATGCCAACAATGTTAACTGGCATAAAGATAGCATCTTTAACAAATGGTGCTGGACAAATTGGATGAATACTTGTAAAAAAAAAAAAGTGAACCTAGACCCTCTCCTCTCACCATGCACAAAAATCAACTTCAAATGGATCAAAGACCTCAACATAAGACCTGAAACTCTGAAAACCCTGGAAGAAAAAATTAGAAAAACTCTCTATGAGATAGGAATAGGGAAAAACTTTCTGAACAAACCTCCTATAGCTCAGGAAATACATCATATACTCAACCAATGGGATCTCATCAAGCCAAAAAGCTTCTGTACAGACAAACATACCATACTCAAAGCCAACAGACTGCCATAAACTAGAAGTTAATCTTTGCCAGCACAAGACAGATAGAGGTCTAATAACTAGAACTTAATAAAGAACTCAAAAAATTAAATATTGAAATATCAAACAGCCCTATCACAAAATGGGGAAACAGACTCAAGAGGAAATTTTCAGAGGAGGAAATACAAATGGACAACTCTCATTTAAGAAAATGATCAATGTTATTAATCATCAAGGAAATAAATCAAAACAATAATGAGATTCCACCTCACTTCAGTCAGAATGGCAATCATTTAAAAAATCCACCAACAATAGATGTTGGTGAGGATTTGGTGAAAAAGGAACCTGCATTCACTGATGGTGGGAATGCAAACTGGTACAACCACGATGGAAAGCAATGTGGAGGCTCCTGAGCAGGATGGATATAGAGCTTCCCAGTGGACCCAGCTATCCCTCTACTGGGCATATATCCTTAAGACTCCTTTCAGCACAGAGGCATCTACATAACCATGTTTATAGCAGCTCAATTCATAATAGCTAGAAATTGTAACCAACCTAAATGCCCATCTCTAGATGAATAGATATCAAAAATGTGGTGCATATACAACATAGAATTCTACTCAGCTCTGAGGAAAAATTATATAATGAAATTTAAAGAAAAGTGGATTGACTTGGAACAGTTCATACTTAGTGAACTCACACAAGAGCAGAGATAAACACAATATATTCACCCTCATATGTGCTCCCTAATCAAGTTAAGCTTAAATATTAAGCAAATCTGACATGTGATTCAGGAAACAGACAAAGGGGATGGAAGGAATTGGGGGGTGGAGGGATGGGACAGAGAGGAGAGACATACACTAATCTAAATTCACAATAAATTGACTCCATAGAATCCTTCCTATTCTTGAGGTAGCTGGGGGCATCATATGGTAACAAGGGCCCTGAAGAGGGCAGATAGAAGCCTACCACTAGGACAAATGTCTCTGACCTTTGGCTCCTTATCCCAGGAATTAGTTTCTCCTCACAATGAGCTATTGACCAAAGTGACCTACATGGTCCCTAAAATAAGACAAGCTTTTGTCACAGTTCTTGAATATTCACCTAAGGCAAAAGATAAGACCCTATTGCTGAAGATTTCACAGACTGCTATCACACAACACCGAGACACCCTGATGAATCCATATTCTGAGAAAGCAAGGGACATCTTCAAGCTACACAGACCAATGGCTTGAGAATGCAGAACATACTGCTCTATGGCACAGACCAGCAAGTCAAGAAGTGCCCATCTGTGCAATAGTGGTGCTCAACCTAGGTTGGCAATCAACAGTTGAATAATTGGCTATGAGATCCACTCAGAGGCAGGGAATCCTTGACTGGTACAGGGAACCAACCCAACCTTGAATGGGGACCAAGAACGGGAATCTCATGGCATACTTTGGCTTCTCTCCAGCTTCTGCTCTTCTCTGACTCACTGCATGCTTGCCTTCTCCAAACTCTGCTTGTAGTTTCTGCAGCTTGGACCTTGTCTGGCTTTGAGTTGTCCATCGCTGACATCACTTTGCAGTTCCCTACTCCCCATGGACAGTGCAAGTCCCAGGTTGATGCTGGTGTTTAGCTGTTTCTTTATGGAGAAATTTCCACCTCAGCTTATTTCTACTTTCCTTTGCTTTTTTTTCCTTAGATAAAAAGAAGCTATTGACTTGTGTCTTAACTTTTAAAAAATCTGATTCCACACATGCAGCTTCTAATCCACCATTTTACCCAGAACTCACCATGTAAACCTCGATATATATGTTCTTATTAGTTTCTCACAATTGCTGTCATTTCCTTTGGGAGTCCATATTTATTTTAAGCCTTATTCATCCCGCTAATCTCTCCAAATTGCCTTTTCACAGGAGCCATTGGCATTAGAGCCACCACCTGTGGTTACACACCATGAAAGATAATCTGGCTTTGGCTCCCTTAACCAGCAATTACATAGAAGAAGGAATGGATTAGAGGGGCAACCATTCAGTTTGGAAATCCAGCTCTCTCCTCATATGGTTGTGCATTTGAACCTCAGCATGGATGTTATTCTAGCTGGGAAGCCATGGTTTAGTTATCCCTCTTAGCTTTGTTTTCTCGGCTATAAAATGTTGGAAAAAATCTCTCTCTTTCTCTCTCTCTCTCTCTCTCTCTCTCTCTCTCTCTCTCTCTCTCTCTCTCTCTCTCTCTCTCTCTTTCTCTCTGTAATTTACCCTTCAGCATACATCACTACTAGGATTGCTGTAAAGCCTAAAGAAAAAAGCATGGAATGCTGAGTGCAATGATGGACAAGAAGAGATTACTAATAAACTTCCTGAAACAGATGGATGAAATGGCATCCAGGCTGACTGTTCTACAGCCAACTCAGTGACTTCTCAGTAAGCATATGAGACCTGTCCATGTGACTGTTGCAGATGGCTGAGGAGTTCACTTGCTTCTCTTACTTTCTAGACACACTGCCCTTGCAGTTTTAGACCTTCCCCCACCTCAGTTCTTCCAGCACTTATGTAAAGCCTTATTTCATAGTGATTTTTTTTTACTTTTTAAATGAAGTGGTTCTGTTGTCCTGATTGATCCCAGACTGATATGGTTGGCTGAGTTCAGGTAGAGACTGTCAGAAAGTGGAGTTCTTCTGAAATTCTTCAGGTCTTCCTGTCCTCCGTAGAGGTAGTCTATTTGTACATTATTTGGTGAATACTGGGCTCTTGTACAACAACAAGGACAGTGCTTTTCACATAATAGGAAAGCAATAAACATGTTGAAGGCAGCTTGCAATGCAGTTGGTTCTGTTTGCCCAACCACTCATGTTTCTCCTTCTAAGTCTGCTCTTCCCTTGTTTCTGCACCACATGTTTGAACAGGATCCCTAATCTTTTATATTCTACTCTTCTGTCCACATTTCATCTTTCCTGGTCATAGCTGAGCAATTACAATTTTTCTAATGTCTTCCTAGTGAAAAACAACAGAAGTGTCTTTTGCTGTGTTATGATAGATAACATACTTATCATACGGTTCTTATTTAGATACTTATCAGGGAGAATCAAAATGATAAGAAATAACAGTCATGACAGAAAGTGAGAGGAATTTGCCGTACTTCCAAGTCCCTCCTTGCAGTGTCATTGATAGTCCTTGAAGTACAATACCACTTCTTTCTTGTATAAGTAAATTTGAATTGGTCAATATACATTATCACAATGCCATATATACTCTTATATACCAAATCTTATATGCTCATATTGTCCTTTCCTCTTGTCTCTGACTTTGTCATCCATCTTTGGAAGAAGATAAATGATGGATGGAGGTAGAAAGAAAATATGGGTAGATAAAAAAGAATGCTCTTTTCTTGGGTGCCCAAGAGTATGGGATCCGGTTCATCTTGCCCTAAATACGAAAGTCTGACAGGGAGGCTACTAAAAATAGAAAATAGGGAATCCAGAAAGGTCTATATCTGTTAACCTATACTGTTCTAACTCTCCAATGGAGATTGTATTTGTATTTTACAGGATATAGCGAGTGAGCTGTGGCCCATACAACCCTACCTCCCGACAGCAGGCCAAAAGATGAGACCATGGCAAGAGATGAGCCACCACAGTCATATTGTGGACGATCCATATGGAACCCTGCAGAGAAGGACGGGATGAACAAGGGACCCATAGCCACAGCCATTCATCCAACTCAGGATAAGCCTAATGTGTTTGT